>NW_019290490.1:0-130514 GCF_000500325.1 Leptinotarsa decemlineata
GAAGCGTATGGGTCGTGGGAAAAAGACGTCCAGTATACCCGGCTGGACTATGAGCTCCACCCGAAAGACCCCGCCGACCAAAGTTTTGGAGGACATGTCGCCCAAGGCGTGGGGCTTGAGCACGAGGACGTGCCAAGGATGGTCAGGAGACCAACCCGAACCCTGGAAGGGTTGACAGTGGCGAAAGAACGGATTGTTAGTGATCCCGGCGTAGCCAAAAACTATCTGGCGCCTAACAACTTTGATTTTGATTACCAGCACTGGCCGGGTGCTGATGATGGACGAGAGGTCCGAAATGTTGATTTTTCTGGAAAGGCAGAATTGTCAAGCAGGAGAGGGTGCAGGATAGGCGAAGGGGGTGTACAGGAGGTGCAACCCTCACGGCCTGCTGCACGAGCACGGTTCGAAGAAGAATCGAATGAAATCGAAGTCTTAGAGGCAGATAAGCCAAAAGACAGAATGGAAGAACTGTTCACTAGATTAGTGACAGTTCTGGAAAACAGGCAAGAGCCACAGAGGGATGTGGAAAGTGATTCCCAGAATGGGAAGAAAATCAGAATCCCCCCTCCTACATTCAGTGGATTGGATCATGAAGATCCAACTGAATTTTGCAAAAAGGCAGAAGAGCAGCTACGAGAGCTTCACCCTTCGGTATGGGTAGATACCGCAGGACAATGGCTGAAGGGTGCAGCGGCTGCCTGGTATGGACCGTACAAGAACATGACCCTGGATTGGGAGTTCTTCACCAACCGCCTGCAAGAGAGATTTGACAACGAGTTACTGGTCAGCTCACTGGAGAGCAGCCTCTATGGAGTCGACCAAAGACGAGGCGAACCAGTAACGAATTTCATCCTGCATAAGCTCGGGTTAGCGAGGAGGCTATACCCGGATATGCCAGAAAAGAGAATTGTACAACTGATCCTGAACCGAATGTGTGCGGAGATCAAGATCCATCTCCAGCTGCACACATTTACAAGCATCGAGGAACTGACCCAGAAAGCGGTGGCTGTAGAGTCACTGCTAAGAGGCAGCAGTGCAAGTATCAACGCCAACCAAGGCGCGATTCGAAGAACCCATCACGAGGACAGAGAGCCTCGTCGTGGCAACGATGGATCAGACAAGAGCAAAGGAGGTCAAAGACAGGATTCACCTAAGTCTCAATCCCAAAGGCAAGAGCCGATCGGGGCTAGCCAAAATCAACGGAGTGAGGCTAGACCCCAGGAAAGAAATCATGTGTACCCATCACGACAAGAGGCAACTCGGGGAGTTGTCACCAGTGACGGAAGGTACGAGAGGAGGAATGAGGCTCCAGCAGGGGGCAGAATGCCAACTTCGATGAAGTGTTTCAACTGCGGAGGACCCCACCACCTCAAGGATTGTCCAAAGAAGAGGCAGCAGTCTACGGCCAGTAACGGGAAGAGTTACCTGTCCAAGGCAAAGCCGGACGGACACACAGTGGCGCGCGTGGTCGAGGCGACCAAAACGCGCGACCACAGCAACGAGAAGAAGAGCGACAAGGAAAAGAAGCAGCAGCCGTCGGGAAACGCCAGCGGGAGCTTCAAGAGGGCTCCCGAAGGCGGCCCACCGACGAAGGGCAGACAGTAAATACACTGTCTGTCGGAGAAAGAGTACGCTCAGGGGAGCGTGCTCCAACGAAGGTGGGAGGCCCACCCACCGAGGGAGAGCAGGACAGGTCGGGGAGGCTTGTACCTGAACCGCCGGCGGGCGTAAAACGAGGTAAAGAAGTCGCTAAGCAGCTGGGAGCGGGAGAGCTCAAGCTGAAACCGCCGGCGGGCGTTAAACGTACAAACCAGGGAACCCTGAATAAGTCAAGAGGACTTAGTTCTGGCGGATCAGGTGGCCAAAACCAGAAAAAGTCGATGGGACTTGAATCTGGCAGGTCAGGTGGCCGTACATTGGAAAATTCAATGGGACTTAGGTCCGTTGAGTTAGTTGGCGGCACCGTCAAGGGAAACCAGACTGGGTCAAGGGGACTCAAGTCTGGTGAACCAAACGGTCGTTTAGGGGTCAAGAGAGGTCATGACAGGTTGAGGGAACCTGTGCCTGTCAATCCACGGCTCAACGACGAGAAAGCGACGCAGAAGCAGCGAAGAGTGGATGAGATCCACGCTGCGAAGAGGAAGAAGAATCAAGAAGTGGAAAAGGAGGAATCCGGACCACAACGAAGCGGCACAGTGTTGCCTGAAGAAAACCAAGCCACAGTAAGTACCGATTCAAGTTCTACAGTAGTTAAGGTAGCAACTAAGCTAGGACATAAGATTGGACAACAACAACGGCTGGAGAGAGTTATTCGTCGTATCGGAGAGGCGAATAAGATGTCGCGAGGTATGTTCTCAGGTAGACAACGAGTTGTCTTGACCAAGTTGAGTACTTGTGGAGGAGACATACCTCAGAGCAGGAAGGGAGTGCTTCCAGAAAGGAAGAGCAGTTTTACGACTGTGCTCCCGACCTGTAAGCATTCCAACGCTATAGTAGCACGAAGTCAACGAGAGTTGAGAGAACGGGAATTGACGTGTGTTACAGGCGCTTTCAGTGTACCGAGGATTGGTGCAGCAGCTGATAGCGTGACTGGTAGTCAAAGTCAATTGGATTCAGGTCTGGTCAGTGAGCAGGTAGCAGATGTTGGGGGAATCCTATGTGATGGTGAACCCCAGCCAACGAATGTTTAGGGAACCGTGTGTGATCGGAACCCTCAGCCAACGATTGAAGCCGAACCCAGGTACGAGCAAACCCTGCGGGGTCCCTGCCAGGCCAACACGGGGAAAGCGAACCTTAAGGCACAGGCAGTGGTCAAGCAAACCTCGAGAGCTCCCTGCTTCTCCGGAAGAGCCGCCGCCGACAACAATGTGGAAGCAGTGGTCAGGCAAACCTCGAGGGGTCCCTGCCTCGCCAATACTGTGGAAGCCAACGAGGTGAAAGGTGAGGCCGAGCAAACCCTGAGGGGTCCCTCCTCCGCCAAGATTCCGGAAGCCAGTTCCAGTAGCAGCAGCAGACAACTGACCGACCTTGAAGAATACCTTTTGACTGATCCACTGGGCGGTGGATCACGGCGAACGCACACGGCAGCTACCCAGAAGCTTTCGATGATACGCAAATCGTTCGTTAGTAGTGTTACGAAGCGGAATGGACATCGTGACTGGGATAACAGTGATGTACCGACTGGCAGACGAGACCCAAAGGAGCTGAGGGAACGACAGTCGAAGTGCGTTACAGGCACATCCAGTGTATCTAGGAGTGATACAGAAGCTGGGTGTGTGACTGGTAGTTGTAACCAAGATGATGTACCCTTGGTTGGTCCTGTGGAGAATGGACCTTTGCGGCAAACGCGCACTGAGACAGGTTCTCGTTACCTGATGAAGCCGATCCTGACAGGTTGCTGCAACGTAGTAAGGGAGGTGCATCGAGGACTACCCAGGATATGCGATGGTGATGCAGATATTTGTATGCAGAAAGAAGACGCAGCGAGGGAGTCGACGCAGCCCAAGGCACTGGGACACAGTGGGGGTTCGCCGAGGCTTCCGCGTCGAACTGCGGGGTCGGACACCCAGCGCAGGAGCCTCAAAGGGAGTGAGGACTCGCTGCAAGGGTGCTCTTGGCCGACAACGCATAAGGCCAAAGGTGGTACCGCTTTGAGAGCATTAGAGACCAGCCTGAAGCCGAAGCGGACTGTCCACTGGGGTACCAGCACATGGATACCAGCAGCAGTGGAGCAGAATATTTTCAGGAAATGGAACCCGGAGGACCTGGACCTTTCCGTTTTGGATGATGTACATTCATCAGAAGAACCCAGAGATTTGGGACATATCATCACTACAGATGAGAAGCAGATAGTCATCGCTATAGATGAAAACCAGTTACCAGAGAAGCATGAGTTGCCGATCTGGAATGCAGCAGAGGACTCCAGACGTAAACAGGTAGACCGCCTGCCACGAAGGCGCAAGAGGCCCTATCCAGATGTTTACAACGAGTCAATACTAGAAACAGAAGAACCACCAAGTAGATGGGAAAACCGGCTGTCAAGAAGACGCAAGAGACCCCATCTACAGGTTCTTGGAGATATCCAGCAGGCAGATGTGCCTAAGAAAATTAAGAGAAAGAAAGGTTTACCTCCAGAGGAGATAGCCTGGACTCCAGGAGAACCACCCGGCAAGTCGGGACTCCGTACAGAATTGGATTGGACTCACCAGAGGAAAACCCCAAGAGGACGTTGCGAAAGATACGCGCGATCCGGGAGTGAAGGAGCAGGTGAAGCGGCTCGACAGGACTGTGAAGGCTAGCCTGCAGCGTGCCAAAGAGTGGGTGACGACTGCGAAAGGGCGAACCTGCCATCGGTTTGTCAAGCGCGCGGACACATAAATTCGGGGGAGTCAAGCCATCATTAGACTAGCCTCTGGGCTGTCGACTCAACGTTACCGTTGGGACCCTCCAGGACAACGAAACCCTTTTTCCAAACTTCCTGCGGACGGCCCTCATCCTAGGGTGCGGTTCAACAGTTAGGCTCCTTGATCCTTATATTTAGCTCAGTTCACTCTGTAGGCCTTGTTAGGAAACTTAGTTTTCGCGAACAAGAGTGAACTTAGAATTTAGCTTTCCGTGAATCCTTCCCTCTATCTATATCCAAGCCAGAGTCATTGTAGGGATTTTTGAAACCGAAAAATGCAGACTAGGGAACAAGCGCGAACAAAACTTGCAAGGGATACGACGGTGCAAAATCGCGTGGTCAAACCCTTCGACCAAAGTTTTCCCGAATCAGACAACTTTAGTCGCCTTTGTGCGACTTCGACGACACAGCGAGAACCCCCAATGGAATCTGTGTTCGCGGGACACAGTATTCCACGAACTCCAGCTGAGACATCTAGTCTGAGGATGTCTCAAGCTATTCGAAACACATCTGTCAATGAGGACACTAGTACCTCTTCCGTGGTCGCAGAGCGACAAAACCGTGGCACTTTCGGCTCCCTTGCAAGTCGTGTAGATAGACAAAGCGAAAATTCTCAAAGGACTCAGTCCTCAATTCGTGGTAAACTTTCGCGTAGTCAAGATTTACTAAATCGAATTAGGGAATTTAAAACTCCGGAGAACCAGCAGAATAGCATTTTCCAGGAGGAAAATGTAGCAAGGGAACATCAGGAGAGGTTTTCCGAGAAGCTTCCCAATAAGGGAAAAACTTCGAAAGTCCAAAGCGCGCCCCAGTTAGGGCTCCGCGCTATGCTAAAGTCGACACGAAATTCCGCTATACCAAGATCGGTGGCGATGAAACAGATGGAGAATGGAATCCCTCCAAACAGGACAATTCTGTCTGACAATTATGAGAATTTCAGACAACGAGAGGTGTTAGCTACATATGTAGAAACACCTAAAGTGAATATGTACAGGGTGTACAGCCATCCTGTACCACTGACGAATTTTGAATACACAAAGCCATTGTCAACCTCAGGAGAGAGTACATGCAGGAGCAGCCAACACACTCGAGACGAGGAAAGTTTCGAGTGCAACGTGGGACTCTTCAGGGAGGAATCGCCGGCGGGCGTTAAACGCAGAAACGTTTTCCGAAATACGGAGTATTTCGGAAATGAAGAGGAGTCGCCGGCGGGCGTTAAACGTAGAAACGAGGCTTCCCGAAACACTAGGTGTTTCGGAAGTGAGGAGATCGACATCAGGGATGAGTACCTTGGAGATGGGTACTCCGCCGAGGGATGTATCTTCGATGGGTCGCCGGCGGGCGTAAAACGCGAAAACAGGGAAGCAGGACAGGTCGTCCGACGCCAGGCGTCGCGACGCCCCCAGATCCGAACCCTTAGCGGTTTCTGGGAGGGAGATGTTCGGCGCACAGGAGCGCCTTACATCTCTCAGAATACAGCAACTGAGGCCCTAGCGGAAGTGCTAGGGGGAGGTGGAATGCCAGGGGGGCATCCTGAAGCAGTTTGTAGCTTGGGGATGTCTTCATGGCGGGCGAGGTTGCTCACACAGATCGAGACCTACAATGAGCTAGTCAACGCAACAAAACAACCTCCCGTTGAGCTCGGACAGAGTCTGGGTCCCGAAATCCCTGGGACTCAGGTCCGGGAGGCCGTCTCGACGTCTTGAGGCGGTAGCTGACGTGTTTAGCGGAGTCGGCGTT
Source organism: Leptinotarsa decemlineata (assembly GCF_000500325.1). Classification (NCBI taxonomy): domain Eukaryota; kingdom Metazoa; phylum Arthropoda; class Insecta; order Coleoptera; family Chrysomelidae; genus Leptinotarsa; species Leptinotarsa decemlineata. Next base: position 6,143 of record NW_019290490.1, read on the forward strand.
GCTGAGCACGCCTCCGCGCACACCGAAGCGTATGGGTCGTGGGAAAAAGACGTCCAGTATACCCGGCTGGACTATGAGCTCCACCCGAAAGACCCCGCCGACCAAAGTTTTGGAGGACATGTCGCCCAAGGCGTGGGGCTTGAGCACGAGGACGTGCCAAGGATGGTCAGGAGACCAACCCGAACCCTGGAAGGGTTGACAGTGGCGAAAGAACGGATTGTTAGTGATCCCGGCGTAGCCAAAAACTATCTGGCGCCTAACAACTTTGATTTTGATTACCAGCACTGGCCGGGTGCTGATGATGGACGAGAGGTCCGAAATGTTGATTTTTCTGGAAAGGCAGAATTGTCAAGCAGGAGAGGGTGCAGGATAGGCGAAGGGGGTGTACAGGAGGTGCAACCCTCACGGCCTGCTGCACGAGCACGGTTCGAAGAAGAATCGAATGAAATCGAAGTCTTAGAGGCAGATAAGCCAAAAGACAGAATGGAAGAACTGTTCACTAGATTAGTGACAGTTCTGGAAAACAGGCAAGAGCCACAGAGGGATGTGGAAAGTGATTCCCAGAATGGGAAGAAAATCAGAATCCCCCCTCCTACATTCAGTGGATTGGATCATGAAGATCCAACTGAATTTTGCAAAAAGGCAGAAGAGCAGCTACGAGAGCTTCACCCTTCGGTATGGGTAGATACCGCAGGACAATGGCTGAAGGGTGCAGCGGCTGCCTGGTATGGACCGTACAAGAACATGACCCTGGATTGGGAGTTCTTCACCAACCGCCTGCAAGAGAGATTTGACAACGAGTTACTGGTCAGCTCACTGGAGAGCAGCCTCTATGGAGTCGACCAAAGACGAGGCGAACCAGTAACGAATTTCATCCTGCATAAGCTCGGGTTAGCGAGAAGGCTATACCCGGATATGCCAGAAAAGAGAATTGTACAACTGATCCTGAATCGAATGTGTGCGGAGATCAAGATCCATCTCCAGCTGCACACATTTACAAGCATCGAAGAGCTGACCCAGAAAGCGGTGGCTGTAGAGTCACTGCTAAGAGGCANTGTTTCTTGCAGTTCGTTTCAAAGTTATATATCGGTAGTTATTCTGCAGATGACTATTCTTAAAATAAATCTTATCGTTGCTACCTTTCTGAACCATGACCTCATGTATTTGTTTCCAATCAATTATACCTCCTTCATCATCCTTTCTAACCGCTAGTATTTGTAGGTCATTGGATAAGTGGCAACTGCATACAAAAGCATCGCACCGACGATGGAATTTTTATTCTGTCCACTACATCCATCGGAAAATAAAGAGACAGTAGTTATACACTTGGAGTCAATTTGTTTTAGCTATAAATATAAACATGTCGAAATTTCGCTCGAGCCACGTTTACTCAGTCCTTCGTTCCATAGAAAACAGTGGCAGTCTTCAGTTTTAACTTCATAGATAGTGAAGTTATAGTTTGCCAGTCTTCAACGATAAAAGAATTTGCTTTCATTAGTAATTGGTAATTGGTAAAAAAATAACCTGCAAATCAAAAACAGCACATACCTTTAGGGAAGGGTCAGACGAGCGTTCATGAAACGGACGTCGTGACGCGCGTTATTTCCAACGTGCCGAGGCTGTCATGGTCAGACAATCGTTTAGTTGCAAACGGTACAGGAACCATCGACATGGATAACGACGTAGATGTTGCCATATTTTTGTATTTGTCGTTGAAATTAATTAGACAGAAACGAAACAAAAAACGTAAATGGTGGGTGCNGAAGCGTATGGGTCGTGGGAAAAAGACGTCCAGTATACCCGGCTGGACTATGAGCTCCACCCGAAAGACCCCGCCGACCAAAGTTTTGGAGGACACTGCTAACTAAAATAAAGGGTTCGATAACTCTTCAAAACACCAATATGAGATCTGCCATTCCACCGGAAGAAATGTTGGCTTTAAGTTTAAGGTACGTAAAAGTTTTCTTTAGAGTATTGTACAAAATTAACTATAGACTATTTCTATGAAAAATGGTGAAATCATAACAGTAACATATTTCACATAATATTAGTATTGTGCAGAATCACCGTCAGGTGAAAATTGCGACAAATATGATCCAGCCGATGAGCTGCTAGGTCCTAAGGGAGCTAAGTTATTATCAGGGTAGTTTGGGTAACTACATGCATGTCCGCATTGAAAACTCGGAGGATTCCTATACTGCATTGTACTGTGAGTACCAGTATTAGTTGTTGAATTATTTTTGAATCGTTGCAATAGTTGTAAAACTTCTATACGGAATTGAATTTTCTCATCGTTTGTGAGGAGCCTTACCGCTGGAATGAGTGACGTAAAAAAAGCTCCATCTTCGTCTGGTTCTTTTCTATCGTTTTCTGTTTGTTTTTTCAAAGTAGTGTCAATAAATTGGGACAATTTGTCTTCAATATTAGTCTTTTTTCTTTTTCTATTGATTGCTGAAAGAGTTTGGGACTCCGACGTGGCAGTGTGTTCTAGAAAGTCTCCTCAGCAGTTTCAGCATTTTCATTTGCGTTTAGGATTATATTCAGCTCGTCATGATCTTCAGTAGAACCGTCATTATCATCTTCTGTTGGTCGCATTTCACGATTTTTCTTCAAAAACCGAAGCTGTTCTTCGTAAATATAATGCGGTACTCTCTTTCTCGCGGCACCTGACTTCGTTAACACCGTTTGTTTTTTTAAATTCCGAATGAAGCTGTCTCTTATAGATTTCCATTTGGCCGTAACATTTTGTACTGGAATAAACATACAAATTATTAGAAACCTCTTCATAAGTCTTGTCAAACATAAACGAATCACAAAAGTGATATTTCATAAATTGAAAAAAAAATATTTTTTTGTTCCAGATATCTGGCAAGTGGATGTAGTTTGAGGGAAATACACTATGGTTATAGAGTTGGTCGATCAACTGCAGGTGGTATCATACAATTTGTTTGTCAACAATTATGGCTAATACTGAAAAATGAATGCATTCCCAAACCGAATGCAGAAAAATGGAAGCAAATTGCAGCTGGTTTCAATCGCAAAGCTAACTTCCCCCACTGCTTGGGGGCAGTTGATGGCAAGCACATACGACTGGTGAAACCTCAAGGAAGTGCTACTTTATATTTTAATTACAAACAGTACTTTTCCATTAACTTGATGGCAGTAGCTGATTCTAATTACAGATTCATATATGTTGACGTTGGTTCCTATGGTAAAGATGCAGACTCCACAATTTTTGAAAAATGCTCATTATGGCAAGGCATAGAAACTGATACCCTTGATATACCGCCTTCAGAACAGATTCCTGGAATTGATATAGCTATGCCGTATGTATTCATAGGAGATGATGCATTCGCGTTATCAAAATATCTTTTAAAACCATATGCAGGAAAATATTTGTCTGTAAATAAAAGAATATTCAATTACCGACTCTCTAGAGCCAGACGTTTTGTCGAATGTACGTTCGGAATATTGAGCAATAAATGGCGTATATTACATAGACCAATCGATGTTAATGCAGATTTTGCTACTGATATTGTAAAATGCTGCTGTGTACTTCATAATTTTGTACGTGAACGTGATGGTTTCGAGTTTGAAGACACCTTAACCATTCAAGGCTTGGAAGCAAATTTGAATCAAGACGACAACAACAGGGGTGTAAATAGATCTGTAAATATGTATAGAGAAAAACTTAGTACATATTTTGTTAGTAACCGTGGTCAACTTCCATGGCAAAATGACAAAATATAGCGATTAGGGTATGTACTGTAATAAACATTCAAAAATAATTACCGTAAACTTTTTGTTCTGCCTCTTGTTTTGTTTTGAAATCATCACTACAAACAGCTTCTGCAACTTCAATCCACGCAGAGTTTTTTCTATTCCTATCTTTATATTCTTCATCCGTAGTGTCCCAAAGCACTCGTCGCTTCTGAACCTCTGCTATAAGAAGATCGATATCCATGCTACAAGTATTTATACTGATTATTTTTTACTACCCACAGTATAATATTCATAAAGACAATTATATGTATAGTTAGGTTTGTTATAGTCACTATAATTGTCAATAGAAAAATTTAATTCCTTACCCAATTATTATACCAATCCAAGACAATGTGTCAAATCCATACAGATAATACGAATTTACGAGTTTTTGAAATAACCACCAAAGAGTAAGGTAACCTTTGAAACCACAGTCAGAAAAGCAAACGATTCACAATACAACAACAATTCCTATGTTGCCAAATCATCAAAGATTCATGAGTTTCAAGAATCGCACGGCCAATTCACCACTGTGTGACACTATACATTACGTCAAATGTTGCGCTACAACGCCTCAAACGGACGATGCAGAAGGAAACGAACGTTGACTACTAGACTGCGCGGCAACATTTAGGCGCGTTCTGTGTGTGGCTGTCTCAACCATTTTATGTACGTTCTGAAACGGACGTATATACGTGCGTCGCGACGTCCGTTTAATTCACGCTCGTCTGACCCTTCCCTAAGGAATGAGACGATTGTCACTCTATTGATTACAGTAAGAAATCATTTCATTATCGTTTCAAGATGAATAACCATTTATTTTGTAAACAAAACCATATTTATATATTTTCATGTGTTGTACCAAACCGAGCAAAACTCCAAGGATCGAACATTTTCTAAATAACGACGTAGATGTTGCCATATTTTTGTATTTGTCGTTGAAATTAATTAGACAGAAACGAAACAAAAAACGTAAATGGTGGGTGCATCCTATAAATAGTGCAAGACTTTCACACGGCTGCTTTTATACCCTGTACCCTCTCTTACGACAAGATCCTGAGCGCTTCTTCAATTACTTTCGGATGTCCCAATCTTCTTTTGATGAACTGCTGTCGTGAAACAAAACTGTTTGCTTTGTTTCCCGAGCCTCAGTGCAAGCTCCACACACTCTGAGGAAACTTGGAAAATGGAAAATTATGCTTTTAATTTAGCAAATTTTCTTCTACCATTGCACGCCGTTTTGCTGGCGGAATTCTGGAAAATTCACTTGCGGTGTGCGTTCGTTTAGGTGGAATGTTTTTGGCAGCTGTTACGTCAGTTGAAGGTGGTGGACTCTGACGACTCGATGGCCCTGCAAGTGGCTGTGCTAATGATGCAAGATTTTCTTCCACGGGTGTATCCGGATCTTCATTGATTTGTGTCCCATCTTCATCAACACTTGTTGTTGTTGCAGATGGAGTACCGCATAGGTACTTGGGAAGTGGCTGCAGTATGATTGAGTTACATTATCAGTACAGACTCGGACATTCAACAGTAGCGAAAATTATTAGAAGAGTCTGCTCTGCTATTTGGAGTAATCTCCGTCAGGAATGTATGTCACAATTCACTGCCGAAGGGTGGCTGGAAAAGGCTGAAATGTTTTTTGAACGTGCAAACTTCCCCAATTGTTTGGGTGCCTTAGATGGAAAGCATGTAAGGACCATCCAACCCGATTTCAGCGGCTCGCAGTACTTCAGCTACAAAAAAATTCATTCTCTGTTGTTCTCTTCGTAGTTGCCGATGCCAACTATATGTTTAACTATATTGAAGTGGGCTCATGTGGAAGAGAATCCGATAGTACAATTTTTGAAAACTCTAAGTTGTATAAGATGTTAGAAAAGGGCCAAGCAAATCTACCAAGGCCACAACTTCTTCCAGGAACCACTGCAACTATGATGCCCTATACATTCGTTGGCGATGAGGCGTTTTCCCTGTCTGATTTTGTAATGAGACCTTACACGGGAAAATTCCTACATTACAACAAACGAATATTTAACACACTCGCTGCCGGGTGTATTACTTATGATACACCATGTAGTGCTTTCCACAGGCCGGGGGTATCCTAAATGATACACGGAATATTATTCTGTCTGAACAGCGGTGTATTCCCTAGAATACATCGGCAATAAGAAATACATTAGCTTATGGTCTCTGCGGCCTGGCAGCATAAAGAGAAACTTAAAGTTTNCGCGAGAAAAAATCGCGGCGAGATCGCTGCGAACTTGCCGATGAAATTCGCCGTCTGCATCGAGCCTAAGGATAATATTGGATCGCGGTCGAGTTGTTCTGCGGTGAACTTGCTGAAAGAAAATCTGATTAGTATGCTTACCAGAGTCGCCTGACGGCGACTCGAGGGGGCGTTCTTTGATTCTGCTTCGTCGGCCTTGGATGTTGGTCCCTTTCTCGGAACCTGGAGTCATCCATGTTCAACGCATCGTGTAGATCGCGTAGCACTGGGTTGTTGTGCGATCTGATTCCAGCGAACACGCTTTCTGCATGTTCTCTCATATATACGTCCACATATTGCGTGTCCAGGTCTACCTGGACAAGCAATATGTGGACCTCAGAGATCTGACTATTTATAGGTCATTCGAGTACCTTCACCTATCCCCTCTTCCCTGTCCCCGCTTCATCGGTTTAAGCGGGAACAGATCGTGTTCTGCTTGATTAGAGGTTTCCATATGTTTTCGTATATCTACGCTAGCTTGGCTAAATTTGTTGTTGGACTTGGCTTCTATGAATTTTCTCCTAAACCAGTGTTTCTCCTTGTGGATGATTTTAGCTTGAGCCCACTTGATGTTATGATGAGTCCAAACATACCCTGCTATTCCGGATTTGCTGGTTTCTCCTCGCTGTGTGTGTTTCTTGTGCTCGGCAATGTGAACCTGAAATGACCTCTTAGTTTCACCGATCGATATATGATTCTCCGCCCTCGCAGGGTATCCGGTAAATGCAATTCTTGGAATCGCAGTCTGTGTTTGGTGGCACGGTTTTCGTGAGGCTGCTACGGATAGTGTTCTCAGATCTGAAGGGAAGTACAAGAACTGGTTGTGAGGCTCTCGCTGTTTTCTAGCTAAAGTCTGTTCACCATCATTGGAGTAACCATTTCGTTGAAGGACATTTTCGATTATGACAGTACTTGTACTTCCCTACATTTGATATCCACAAACTTAATCAAATCAATTTATAAAAAAAATATCAAATTAGACAATGGAAGTCGAATCATTTCTGTCAATATCTATACATAATATTTATTCATTTCAACATGAATTTCTACAAAATAAACAAGTCATCAATCAAAGAAGTCAAAGAAATTTTTTCATTCAATTTTTCTTTCCTGTCATGGTATCATCTAGCACTGTCTATATTTAACCTTTTCAACACTTTTTACGGAATATTCAAGTATAAGTGGTATTTTGAATGTTTTCAGCCACACAAAAAATTAGCTCTGACAATGCTGCAATACCACTTATACGATCCGCTGATCTTAAACCTCACTTCTTCAAAAAATTTCTTTGATTTCTCGTCGCATAACTCAAATACATTCTTGTTTTTCAAATTGTGTAAACATTGGAAGAACCACGGAGAGCTGACTCCTTAGCGCCCTCTCACGACAAGAATTTTTGTGGTTGCCTCCATTCAGGCAAACGTTTATTCATTAACCTAGGAAAAATCTATTCACCTGTACAGTCATGTGCACATTGAGCAAGCTATCCATTACTAGATGGCGCTAAAAAGCACATTTGAGAATTAATTATTGTGACATTTCCACTTAATGCCATACAATGTTCATGACAAGAAATTCGCTGCTATTGAATCAACTCCATCCGGCTGAACTCAGTAGAACCAAATCAGGATTGGCTAGAATTCATTATTGATGTTGCTAGTTATTATTTGGCAAATAATCGAGAACATTTTCTCAATAATTTCTTCGAATGAGAAGCTGCATATTATTTTATTCTTCATTTTTCACAAAACTTAAATGAGCTACCTATTTCCAGTATGCAACATAACGTACAACAGCCTACTTACTTTTGAAAAACAAGCTGCACCAAGTTGATCAAGCATCAGCAATTTTATTGATACCGATCCGATCCCATTAACTCATAGGTACATAAAGAACATTATACCCCTGCGAAAAAGTAAAATCCTATATCTGAAGCTCCATTTGGAGGACGTGCCAGCATCATCAACCAATAATGACCATTTTCCAAACGAATGGAATAAGTAATTATTAGGTCCTAGAGCCATATGTTCCAAGAAGATGTAGCGAACTAAAAATGACAGCCTTCTGCATTTGCCTAGATACGATTTTTGTCGTTTTGAGGCCATACCATATTCTTACTCTTTTTTTTAATTTGGAGCAAGAAAGTGGTATTTGTGTCTTCTTGGAATGACTTGCTCTTGATTTGCGGAGGCCAAGGCGCAGGTCAATTCTTTTTTCAAACCCTCAAAAGGATTAATGTAGACTAATTTAGTTACACTGGGATGGGAGACATTTCCAGCAAACCGAAAAAATTGGGAATACAGTTTACTTGCTAATTTTAACAGGGTTTTGCATCCCTAACGTTGAAATGAATGAAATAATAAAAAAATAATTAATATTCAATATTGAATTTAAACTGTCGCTTTATAAAGAAATCAGAGAATCAAATTTTTGAAATGTTCTACTTTTTTCAATGGTTGCTTCATTAGGAAAAGTAACAAAATACCCTAGGGTTGGATGTACCAAACCTTACAATTCCTGAGCGAAACCATCCAGGAAACTCAAAGATTTTGTTTTGCACTCTTCCAACTAGACTTCTCCGATTCTTGAGATCCGGAACTCCGGCAGTTTCAGCAGTAGACATTCCGGATCTAGTATGAAAAGTACACAAATGAAATGTTAGAAGACAAATTGGTATCACCTTCAGGTTCGAGGTTAGATAGTCTCATTATATCAAAGATCGAACAACCTTTTCAACAAAATGAGCCTTTTACTTCGAAGAGTAAGTCGTGATATTTCATTCGCTATTTCTCACTCTTTCAGATGATATTTGCATCACCCGGGGCAGAAAATTTCAAGATAAATACCATCTCTCACTGATTGTTGAAAACGACTGCATCAGGCTTGTATCTGTCTGAGAGTAACGTAATTTGTTGTTTCAACAAATTTAGCACCTTCCATTCTACACAACGAATATAATATCCCTGGAGCATAAGGTAACACCGGTGTCTCTCAATACCGACTCAGTGAAGAAAGTGGTGATGTACAGGTTAGGCTAGGTCAGAAGTGAGTGGGTCCATTTGACCCTCCACCGAGTCGATTAGACCCCGTGGAGGCAATGTACAACTCATATCAGAAACCTATATTCGGAATAATTGACTGAGGTACACCAAATCGAGTAAGTCTTGACTTTTACATATTGATTTCTATATCGAAGATAGATTGCAAACCAGTTCAATAAATCTCCGTGAAACCCTGTCGCTTCAAGTTTCCCGAACAATACTGTATGATTAACGTTAACAAAGTTGTAGGCAAAAACCGTGCTGCTCTTGTATAATAAACAAGCTGAAGTTACAGGAATGAATTTTTTTCTGATCTTGACCTCCCTCAATATTTATAAAGAATTATACGCTGACATTGCGACTTTGATCCGGTCACTGTACTAAGGTAAAATGCTCAGTATGCAATCTGTGCAAAGTTTGCGTATTTGGAGATTGTTTTGTATTCTATATCCTGTGATCGGATCAATTTCGATGTCTATGAACTTGAAATATTAAAAGATGGAATTCTGAATACTGACTGTTCTTATGTTAAAATATTGAAGTGAGGTTGGAATATCTTTCAATTCATGTATTTACTTAAATGAATCTGAATTATTTCATGATTATTTTCTATATTTGACACTATGTTTAGGTGGAGGTTTGGTTATGAACTCCTCCCTATAGGTGGATTTTCACTCAGCCCCGCTTTATTTACTCTAATGGGTGCATTAGTGTGACTCGTTTGAGTAGTTTCCTACTGGAAGGGTGCCCGGTTTTCAGGGCGGAATGAGACCTGCCCAAAACCAAAATGTGGTCTGAAACCCGTCCTCGCCAACACGGCCATGGATCCATCGTCTACAGCGAAGGTCCATGTTTGACCAGGGCCTGACTTTTCCTTGTGGAGGATCTTACACTCCAAGGTTGACAGACCATGGTTCATTTTCCTCAATTTAGTGAGGACCTGTTCGGAGGTCAGTGTATGACTGCCTCCGTCAGGTAGGTAAACAACACAGATGTGTGGCTTCTTAAGTTAGTCCCCTATGACGCATTTCAGGGAAGCGCCCTCCCACGGTTGCAGGGTATTAACTAAACCCGCAAGCCAGTCGGCGCTAACCTGATCCTCACAGACGACCTGTAACCATCCAGGCCGAAAGACGCAGCTCTGGAATTGTACCTGTGGCCCGCCGTCTGGAATAACCTTCACTGCCGACAAAATAGCCCCCTGAAGAGATTCCAGCTGGTTGGCCGTTAATGAGGTAGTCGAATAATCAAGGTGCCAGATTCCCGCCTTGATGCCCGCGACAACCTTTTCCCATTAAAGGGATTTTGCACATCAGGTACACCTGACGATGCCTTAGATTCAACCGTGCAGGGCTTTTTTGCCTCTGGTTTCGGTGAATCATCATTTGAGCGCAAACGTTTGATAACCTGCTTAAGGGGGGTTTGTTCCCACACCTGAGACAGAGTCTGCGTACGCCGCTCAAGAATTTGGTGCAAGGCGGTTTCATAAGGTACTCTGCTCTTGAGGAGACAACTCAGTCGTTTCCTGGTTGCACCACCAAACCTTTTCCCAGGTTCAGTTTTTGAATCAGGGTTTGGAGAGCTGAGAAGCTGATCTAAACTTACAGGGAGATCAACTGGAGTCGTAAGCTCGACATCCATCTCCTCTGTAGACTCAGCGTCAGAAAAAATATTCAAATTTACTCTTTCCATAAAAGTTCCGCGAGTAGCTAGGGAAAGAAGGTCAATCACGGCAGAGCCCCGCATCACCGTGACAAGGCGATGCTACGACGAGAGGACGCCCGGTATCTCGAAGGTTCCGTTAGAGACAGCTGATAGGCTCAGTGTCATTCATCCTACTGAAACCCGTCCTCGCCAACACGGCCATGGATCCATCGTCTACAGCGAAGGTCCATGTTTGACCAGGGCCTGACTTTTCCTTGTGGAGGATCTTCCACTCCAAGGTTGACAGACCATGGTTCATTTTCCTCAATCTAGTGAGGACCTGTTCAGAGGTCAGTGTATGACTGCCTCCGTCAGGTAGGTAAGCAACACAGATGTGTGGCTTCGGAAATTAGTCCCCTATGACGCATTTCAGGGAAGCGCCCTCCCATGGTTGCAGGGTATTAACTACACCCGCAAGCCATTCGGCGCTAACCTGATCTTCACAGAGGACCTGTAACGATCCAGGCCGAAAGACGCAGCTCTGGAATTGTACCTGCGGCCCGCCGTCTGGAATAACCTTCACTGCCGACGAGAGTCTGCGTACGCCGCTCAAGAATTTGATGCAAGGCGGTACTCCGCTCTTGAGGAGACGACTCAGTCGTTTCCTGGCTGCACCACCAAACCTTTTCCCAGGTTCGGTTTTTGAATCAGGGTTTGGAGAGCTGAGAAGCTGATCTAAACTTATAGGGGATCAGCTGGAGTCGTAAGCTCGACATCCATCTCCTCTGTAGACTCAGCGTCAGAAAAAATATTCAAATTTACTCTGTCCATAAAAGTTCCGTGAGTAGCTGGCAAAAGAAGGTCAATCACGGCAGAGCCCTGCATCACCGTGACAAGGCGATGCTACGACGAGAGGACGCCCGGTATCTCGAAGGTTCCGTTAGAGACAGCTGATAGGCTCAGTGTCATTCATCCTCTCGGCACGGATACACACACCTTAGGATTGAGCCATCGTTGGGATGCCATTCAGTCAGGGAATAACAGAACCACACGTGATCCTGTCATTCCCGTATCCAGCGAGGCTACGTGGAAGCAGGCATCCGATGGCCGGTTTGCCCAACCCCCACATCCTACGCCGAAGCACTTACCGAAAACAGCATGTCCAGTGGTTCAGGCAGTGAAAGATGAACAAGGACAGCCAACCCACCAACAGTCTACAGTGGACAGGTTGAGTCCAATATAATCTCCTCTCTTGAAGTCGAAGTAAAATTTGTCATATTCCAGATTGTTGAAATTTTTGTTAGAGGTAATTGATACAACTGTGGCTGGGTGATATGGATCACAAGGCAGCAAACAGTCATCAGCGAGTTCAACTGTGCTTATATCATTATCATTTATGAATATCAGGTCTAGCATAAAACCAAAGCAGTTTCTAATGGAATTTGATTGAAATATATTATGGAATGCTAGACAATCAACAAGGATTTGAGCAGCACTATTATTATTATGTATTGCAATTACACCTAATTCATCATCAGACCACTCGACATTTGGTAAGTTATATAGTCGCCATACAGAAATAGCTTTTTTCGGGAAATCTCTCGAATACACTATCTGCAGTTGCACAATGATCCTCACATAATTCCTGACGAAAGCTGGGTGAAACATAAACTCCTCCAATAACTAGTTCATTGTCGTAAGCAGATACGTTGACAAATATTTATTCCACCTTATCTTCGTTGATATCTATGACGTTACTGGAAAATTCTTATTCACCGCTACGAGAACGCCCCCGCTTCGAGATTTTGGACTTGTTAGTGTTGACCGATCACTTCCTATATGAGTCGTATTGAGATAAACCAAGTTCCTCGACATGGATAGCGGCGACAAGTTCTATTATGATTTCAGTTCTGATGCCTCCAACATTTTGGTAGTACCTGTATGCACAATATGTTCTGTTCATTGCTAAAGCTACCCGTATAATTCAGGTTTTTCTTTGAAAGATGGTAGGAATAACTTTCCTCATTCCCTGTAGATATCGGATGGTCAGATTGTTTTCTCCTTTTTCCTTCCTATCGTTGTCGAAGATTCCTAAGGTAGATTCTCTGATCAAGAATTAAATCTGAACCGACTTTAAATTCTGGAGAGGTTAATTTTATTTCATTTCTTAGAACCAATTAAACTTCGTCACTACTGTCTAGAACAACTTTTATTGGGCAAGAGGTGTTATTGTTCTTGCCAACACGAAATATTTTTTGATATGTACCTGTGGATCTAAGACATGAAATATATCCTTGACTTCAGGATTATCATTATCGATTTTGGCTTTAGTTGTAACTGCGTTAAACATCATTACATCATTATGTAGCTGGATCTTTCTTTGCGTTCTTCCAGTTCGCAGACCACTGAATCGAAATCAGATTAGATTACAATAATCTAAGCCCTTGTTGCCAATCGCTTCAAAAATACTATTTTAGTTTTCAGCTGCATACATCTGATTTCGATAGAGGTAAGCTCAACACATTTGAAGTGCATTCTTGTGTAACATCCATCACATAGACAAGCATCATCTTCATTGCGCTTTGTATCACACTTGAAGCATTACATGGCTCCTGAGTGTTAGAAGTGTATAACTTTTGACTATTTCACCTGGCCTATTGTTTTCTGAGTCGTTTGTTTTTATACTTGAAACTTTTTTTGACGATTAAAAAGTGCAACGAGATAGGAGTTCTTGCCAATACAAAAAACAATTTATTCTGAACGAATTGCAGTAAAACAGTTGAAATTGAACTTTCAGAATTGCTATTTTCAAAATTTTTATATTCCTGAAAATATAGTGAAACTCTGGGAGCTCAATAACTTTGACAACTTCATTAAATTCCCATAAAAATAACTGACTCTTTTAAACTAACAACAAAATATGTCATATTCAGTCTCCTCTGATCTACGGAACAAAGGAAAACAACTCGTTAGTTTTCAGAGCTGCCAACACCTCCCTTGTTTAATTGGAAATCTTCTAGGTATTTTGGAAGTCCACTGACACGCCTAGGTCTAGGTTAAGAAATCATCTCTGCTTCCTGTTGAGGATTGGTCTCGTCAATCTCCTGATGGCGTCTCTGATTTTCTTCATTTGAGTTAACTTTCGGTTCCATTTTGATATCAAAAGAATCCATCAAAATGTCAAGCAGTAAATGATGACCTTCGTTTTCAGCACTCTCGCTGTATCTTTTTTTAATCTCATTGACGTGCATTCTCACTAGTTTATGAGGGTTCTCTAGTAATACTTCGTACATCACTTTTCCAATCTTGCTTGTAATTTTTTCAGGTTTCCAGTCGAACAAATTGGTTTCCAGTCAAACACATTATTGTGATAAATCTTACAATAGATGGAGTCTCCAACTTTCAGTTTGGGATAATGGTCTCCATCTATATTCTGTGACGGTAGTGAAAGATCAGAGACGGTTCTAACTTTTCTACCCATAAGTGTTTCAGCTGGCAATTTTCTGCTTGGTGTGTAACGATTTGGAGTTGTTCGATATGTTGATAAAAATGTTTGAATTGACAGACCTAAAGGTTGTCCTTCCCTTTTGATTTTTTTCAGATCTCTCTTGAATGTGTCGACGAATCGTTCAGCCTGTCCGTTCGATTGTGGGAAATATGGTGCTGTTTTGATATGTTCGATGCCATTTTCACTACAGAATTCTTTAAATTGTTCACTGCAGAATTGGGTTCCATAACCAGAAACAAGTGTAAGAGGGTTTCCAAACCCTGCAAAAATTTATTTCAGAGTTCGGACTGTAAATGAACTTGTTATATATTTGATGTTGACTACTTCAGGCCACTTTGAGTAGGCATCTACAACAATGAAGAGAAATTCCCCATTCAGCGGGCAAAATCCATGTGCCATGGTCCCTGTGGAGTAGACCAGGATTAAAAAGGAATTTTCGGTGATGATTTTGATGATTCAGCACAATTTGTACATTAATGACCAAAATCTTGGATGTCTGCATCAAGATCTTTCCAGTATACGTAACTTCTGGCAACATATTTCATTCTTTCTATTCCCGGATGACCTTTGTGTAACTGATGCAGAATACGTCTATGAAAAATTGCTGGAATAACGACACGTTCGGCAAACATTAGACATCTGTCAACAACAGATAAATTTTCCCTTCTGTCAAAAAATTATTTGACACTGTCATCCATCTCAAGCTTGCTTGGCCACTCATCATTTTCGATATACAGGATGATACTTTGGAGGATCTTGCATTTTGAGGTTTCCCTTTGAATCATCTTGTAGGTAACTGGAAGTGGATCAATAGCTGTATTGAGAATGCGAAGGACTTCAGTTTCAACTTTTACAGAAGATATTACATATTCTTCATCCGGAACTCTGTTGGAGTTGATAAGTCTTGACAAAATATCAGCATGTCCAAAATCTTCGGTTCTTATGTATTCGATTTTGAAATCGTATGTTTTTAAAATAAGGGCATATTGCTGAAGACGATTGGCTGTATAAACAGGTATACCTTTCTTTGAACCAAAAATTGCAAGTAATGGTTTATGATCGCTTTGAAACATTATAGGGCGTCTATATGTCATGCGATGGAACTTCTTTGCTACAAATACAAGAGCTAGAGCTTCCTTTTCTATTTGACTATACTTCTGCTCAGTTTCGGTCAGTGATCTAGAAGCATGATAAATTGCTTTCATTGGACCATCTTAAAATTTATGGAAAATGCAGGCTCCAATGCCACCTTGACAACTTGAGGTTGAAATGGGTCAGTAAAATGTCTGATTGGAGTATATCCTTGAATTTGTTGAATGATTTCTGACATTCTTGATTCAATTCCCATTTTGCGTTTTTCTTGAGTAGCTGATCCATTGGTTTTCGTATTTCATGCATATTTCATACGAATTGACCATAATAATTTACTGCTCCAAGATATGAACGTAGTGTAGGAATATCATGTGGTGGAGGCATATGAATTACTGCTTCAATCCTCGCAGGATCAGGTTTAATACCATGTTCTTTGATGATATTTCCTAAATATTTAATTTCAGGAAGAAAAAACTTGCATTTCTGGATTTTAAGGTGGAATCCATAATCTTGAATTTTGTGCAAAACATTTATCAGGTTTTGGTGTGTTCATCATTTTTTTCTGAAACGATGATGTCATCAATGTATGCTGCTGTATTTTCTAATCCTGATATCAAAGTTTCCATGATTTGTTGAAATATTGTGGGAGCAACTTTTATTCCAAACGGAAGTCGATTGTACGTGAAAAGACCTTTATGAGTATTGATTGTCAGGAATTTTCTTGAAATTTCATGAACCTCGACTTGAAGAAATGCATCTGATAAGTCTATTACGCTGAATATTTGAATTTCCCAGTCTCGAAAAAATGTTTTCTGGAGTTGGAAGTGGAAACTCATGAGATTGAAGAGAAGCGTGCTGCCCATTCAGAGTAATTAACTGGAGTGATGATATTTAGCTTCTGGAGTCTATTTAACTCTTCTTCAACTGAATGTAACGATGCATATGCTACTGGTCGTTTTGGACGAAATATTGATTTGCTTCCTTCTGATATGTGTAATTCTACCCTTCCTTTTGTATAAGGTCCGAGAGTGTCATTGAATACGTCAGGAAACTGCTGAAACTTTTAGACATCCTGTACATTTTCCTGAGAAATGTCATTATTTTACAGTGACATGACATTACAAATAGAATTGAGTGGAATATCCCAGATACCAAACTTTGTTATCCATCCAATCCCTAGTGAATTGAGGTTTTTTATTGAACACAATATCACATTGGAACTCGGAGATTAAATTAAGTTGTTGGCCACTCGCACTTTTGACAATGTTTTCAGTTGAACTACATTGTGGTTTTCCTAATTTGGACCATGTTTCCTCCGATATGATGGTGATATCTGTTGCTGTATCTATTTGAAGGTTTACTGGAATACCAGTAAATGACAGTACATGACATGACCAGTAAATGACAACTTCAAGGTATTTACGTTCCGCTAACAAATTCACTTGAAAAAATGAATTATTTTTAGTTTGAAACTTGTTTCTCCGTTTCTCGACGTTACAGTGTCCTTCTTTGTGCCCTGTCTTTTTGCAGTCATTGCGAAAATTGCAGTTTTTTAAATAATGCATTGGACCACTGGTCGTTTTGGACGAAATATTGATTTGCTTCCTTCTGATGTGTTTTTGGTGAATTCCCATTCATGTGTGAACTGGATTGAGAATTCTGACTTCTCTTCGTTGATGGATACTTATTTTTCTGAGAAACTGCATTAACGACTGGTGTTGTAGATTGCTCTATTATCGCTGTATCGTTCTTAAGATTCAGTATACGTTGACATTCGGAAGTAAGATCTTGAAGTAATGAAAATTCTGAATATTTTCCATCAATTTCAGATAGAAGTTTGGTTCTGATATCTGAATCATTACCAGATTGAAGACCGCATACGAATATCAAACATTTGAATTGATCTGCTGTGATGTTTCTGATGTCGAAATCTTCACATAATTTATTGACTTTGGATGCATACGCGACAAAATCTTCTCCAGTATTTTTGATGAGTTTCATACACTGATAACGAGTGTTGAAAATTGATGACTTTTTCCAAATAATTCAGTGAGTTTAGACACTGTGTCTTTGAAATTGATTGATTTCGGTTCTTTCGGCAGCATGAGATTGACGTACTGCTGATGAACATTTGTGTCTAACTCACTTAGAAGTAATCTGACTTTGGCTGAGTCTGAGAAATTCTGAGCATCTTCAGTAAATAAACTTTCATATCGCTTGTACCATGCTTCAAATGTGGAATTGCTGTCTGGATCGTAGTGGAATTCAGTTATACTGTTGCCTAAAGTTTCCATGCGGAATTCTTCACCAACGTCTCTGGCTGGAACATTTGCTGATGAGAAGTTCTGAGACATTCGTAAAAGGAATTCTTCTTGCTGCTTGATTAGCTGCTGCTGCTGAAGTTGAGCCTGGGTTTATTGAGTTTTATGAATTCAAGAATGGTTTTCTGGAACTGATCAGTCATGATGGTTTTTACTTTGATTGGTTTTTATCAAAAATCCTTGTCGCCACTTTTATATTCGTGAAAATATAATGAAACTCTGGGAGCTCAATGGCTTTGACAACTTTATTAAATTCCCATAAAAACAGCTGACTCTTTCAAACTAACAACAGAATATGTCATATTCAGTCTCCTCTGATCTACGGAACAGAGGAAAACAACAAAAATGAATGTGACAAAAAGGTTCACTGATTCACTACCAACCTTGTCCAAAGAATAAACTTTTCAACAGCTGTACGTCAGCTAATATTTCAGTTTATATCAGAAAAGAAAGCCACATGTGAGTTGAGACTTTCTTGTGGTCCTTTTGCTGAGCGGCTTCCATCTCGATGACAAAATTGTACACATCTCAGTCAGTGTATAAAACTAAATCAATTTCATTGGGCATTTCATTGTATGTGTATACAATTTCCATTACGATTTCACGATGAAAAAATCCACGCCCGACGAATAGAGGCTTTCTCTCTCTCTCTCTTGCATGAATGTTTGTCGGATACAACTCAATTACCAGCGTGGTATTAGCCGAGGAAGCAGTTGTTTTCCGGTAGGCATTTACCAGAAACTACAATGTAGGTGCTTTGGGAGAGATGAATGTTTCGAGATTTCATTTCTAAATGTTTATTTCCTTATATTCAGACTAGCTTTTGCCTGCGGTTTCGCTCGCGTTTAGAAGTATTATTATTAATTAGGTATCGTTTTGCGGCTTTACTTTTGTTTAGCGTGTGTGAAAAATTAGGGCCCACAAAACTTCTTTGTAAACGATATTCTCAACTAATCTGTCATTAGGCGCTAAAACTATCAAGCTATTGGGGGAACTCGTGAGCAAGCAACATGAAACTGTCCATCAGAGAAGCAATGTTCTCTCAAGTCAATACCCGCAAATTTGAGAGTTTGCCCCTGAGACTTGTTTATTGTCATGGCAAAGCAGACTTTTAGAGGAAACTGTAATCGTTCAAATTCGAACGAGATATCATTAGGTATTAATGGAATTCGTGGTATAAATACAGTTTCACCTTTCGAACACCTAGTTGATATAGTGGCTTCCACTATATTGCGATGTAACCCTTCCACTTGCAGTCTCGTACCGTTACAAAGTTTTGGTGGTTTTAAATTTCGCAACAACATAATTAGAGTGCCCACACGGAGAATAAGCTTATAACAAGGCAAACCTGCCGGTTTCAATGGATTTAAGAATTCTGCAGGGTAATTAGTAGCGTCATCTGTATTAACCACGGTATCAATCGAAGTATAGACCTTTTCTTCGCCCTCAAACGACATGAGCAGGATATGGTTGATAGCTGCTGCTTGATCGTTCTTTGGAGTGAGTATGGCACGCTCACATAACCATTCAATAGGCTTGTCATGTATATGAATAATGTCTGAATAAACTTTAGACAGCAATTCTTGAACCGTAGTAAAAACTATGCACAATTCTTCCGGGATGGTTATCATTCCATCAAACGATGGAAAATCACCATTACCGATTTTAAGAAGGAGATCTGAAAATCTACCAGCAGAATCATCCCCGCCCAAATGTGTTCTCATATTTATAGAGAGCTTGAGAATATTAACCTGGGGCCATAAATTAGATTTCTTAATGCACGACTTTACTTCGTCAGCTCTGGTTCCTTTTGGCATCACTGGTAGAGTCTGCCGAAAGTCTTCGGCCAGCAAAACTGTTACGACACCCATTAATTTTGTATTACCCCTTATATCCCTTAGTGATCTGTTTGGGGCTTCGTTATTTCGTCGCACACGATTATTTTTGTACTCTTTAAAACTTCAGCAAAATTACTTTGTTTGGAGATATTGCAAATGGGAGTCTAGGCAGTGATTGAATTGAGTGGTAACTTAAAAGTAGGATGAGCAGTTCGACCAACTTCGAGTAATGTAGCAGCTATGCCGGATGACGCCACAGCCAGGGCAGTGTCGTGAGTGCTTCTTTCTTCCGCCAAAAGTAAATCAATGAGGAAGGTTTTACCAGTTCCACCTGGAGCGTCTTAGAAGAATATTCGACCGTCATTTGCATCTACACTTGTGATAATTTTATTGTAAACTTCCTGTTGCTCGTCATTCAAGGATGCTTCATTATTACTTACTGCGTCTTCTAAGGGTACTGTATCGTAACTGGTCTCCTTCACGTTCTCTCTATTTTCAAAATGTATTGATGTTATTGGCTGAGGTAATCCATAATCTTTAAGAGGACGGCCGCCTAATGATAATACGGCATCCTCTAATACCGACAGGCATTTGTTAAATATCAGGTTCAATGAGTGCTCTACATCCACGTCACCTTGCCTTTCCAGTTGTTTTTTAAAGTCTTCAGAAAGTTATTTTTTGTATTTTTCCCAAAGACATAGGGAGTCGGAATCCTGGCAGAACAATAAAATGATAACAAAAAGCTCTCGAATCATATGCGGTGTTTATCAAAGTGCTGCCTCTTCAAGAGCTGAATCTAAATGCCGATCATTTTCGAGTAGACCTAGAGCCTTGCACGCGGATTGGAAAGTGGGATGTGAGTGGCCATCTACAGTTTCCAACGCTTCAAATGAAATTGGGCCTCTGATCTCATGTAGAAGCATTCGAAGGTGGTAGCATTCTGTATTATTTGGATGAACAGTATAAACCCTACCTAGAACGTGTTCTTTTTTGACCCCTGACCATTCTTCAACATTCACTCCTCTCTTCCTTCTCTGAAACGATCGCTTGTTCCAAACGTAATACGCAGGGACTTCCGAGTATAGCAATGTTTTTGCAAAGTCATCCACTCAAGGATGACTCACTCAATTTGTTGCACAAGTTCTGCTCATTAAAATAAATTCTCTTCATTATTAAAATGGACAGCAAGGTGCACTATAGGAGGAAAACGCTCATGTATTGGGAATTCAAGGATTCGCCAAACTGTTTCAGCTGAACTTATATATCGACCACTTGCGTTGGTTGTAACTTCATCCTTTCCATCCTTTCCGTTCTTTAAAGCAAACGTAGCCTGATCTGACCCTTCATTAACATATTTGCAAACGTATTTGATTGACTTCACTGGATGGCAATACTCTACGTTCACGTGAGCATTACATATTCTTAATAGCACTGTTCCTAATAGCACTGGATTATAAGGAACCACCCAACGATTATCTATTGTAACACCCTTGATATTATCTTCTCTATCATCTTCACCGACGAAATAAATTTACAGCCTTGCCCTACGTTTGTTTTTATTTTTTGCTATTAATGTCACAGACTCACACTCACACAGAAATTTCATCATAATTTATTGAAGATACAATAAGTGAATGTTCACGCTCTAAAACAGGTACCTCCTGACAACCCTTATCTCTTTAAAATCTGTTTTTCCGTTAATCAGCTGAACTTTAAGTTGCGAAGGTGTTTCAATTCCAAAATCATGTCCTTCTACAGCTACCTCCATACAACGCCGAGTAATTTTCTGTGCGGCTATGGGAAGATAGGCATCAAAATGCTCACTGAACAAATCTTTGCTGAATCGTGATCGCCTTACCGGATAGTCGTTAGATCCAGATTCCGTATATATATGAGACCGTTTCTATAAACCTCAAACTTAAATGGGAATATCAATCCTGCTGCTATTAACTCACAAAATACGCCATAAGTAGCATTTTTCATCATATCAGCAAAATATTCGTCAGGTGTTACGTAGTTATCACCATTTCTGTCGTGGGTCATAATTGAAAACTTGCTCCAGTCATCAACTACATATCTGACAATTTCTGAATGCACCTCCATCGCTCTAGCTTGTGTTCCGTTCATTAAATAAGAGAGAGCACGAAACAAACATCACCGTCACCAACAATAGGGACGACAGTACATTCTTCGACTTCTCCATTAACGTTCAGATTTTCTCTAGTCATTTTAAAACAGTCTAACCGACGAAATCTATACTTAAACCAAACGAAAACGAAACAATTGCCATATACAAAGCAGATTCACTGAGGATACACTACAAAACACACTTTTATCTATTTTCCACGATAATTCTTTATTGTTGACTAGTTTCGGCTAACACCATTTTCAAAATCCTTCATTTGGAGGATCTAGTCCTCTCTACTCGTGAACAGTACTTTATAAGGCAGTTCGTAGTTGACAGTTGGAGGCATAAAGTCTGAAATCATTTCCAGAATGCTGCGACTTCCATTGTCACCCAAGAGTCTGTTGCACTCTGCATTAAATTGATTCGTGCACTTGGCAATATGCACTAGTCTATATACAGTTCATCTAGCCTCTATCTCCAAAAAAATGTGGAGAGGAGGTAGATCTAGAAGGATCTTCATGGTCGCTGATGGTGTGGTACTGATGGCATCACTGATAGCCAGACAAGCCTGTGTTTGTAAGCCAGAGAGCTTCGCCTGGACCGTTTTCTGTATAGCCTTCGGCCACCAAGCAATTGCAATTGCAGAGTTAGATCTTCCAATTTTCTCCTCCTGGTGAAGGGGATTATCACAGTTTTGCTGGGGTTGACAGACATTCGCTCCCTCAGGCACCAACTGTTAACAACGCCCATCGTGCTTTGGGGGATATTACAAGCACATTTATCTACGTTAATTATGAGAACATAAGATTGGTTAGTTCAAGTTAACTTTTAGTAATAAATAGCATTCATAACCTTAATTGGTTTTGTTTAATTTCAGTTCTTCCTTAGGTGTTCGCAATTACCCCACTCTCATCTACTTTGAAATGTAATATCTCAGAGAATACTCATTTCAATCGATATAAGCGTCATTTGAGTCAAAGCACTTTTGCCAACGTAACATATCAGCCTCTGACCACCATACAGTAACCGTGTGTTTTTGGTAGGTTTTTGCCCCTGGGTAGCTCTTGGGTGTCCAACTACTATCCTGAACGTCTGCTAATGTCATAATAGATGATCCACTTTTCATCACACGTGACGATCCGTTCCAAGAAAGGATCGTTTTGGTTGAACGAAAGCAAAGAAAAACAGACCTTGAAACATGACAATATCTGCTAATCGTTGAAATCGTGGGACACCCTTTTTTAACCTTTCTGATACGTTTCAAACCATCAAAAACCGCTTGGGAGCTGACGCTCAGTTCTTGCGCCAGTCTATGCACCGTTTGTGATAGGTCAGTCTCCACCAGAATCCTCAAATCCTCGTCCTGACTTACTGTAGATCAACCACTTCGGCGTTCATTATCGATGCTAAAATCTCCGGAACGAATTTTTGGAAACCAATGTCGATCAGTGCGTTCATTAGCAGTATCATTGCCAAATATCTGGCTGTTTCGGCAGCGCTTTGATTCAATTTGAATTCGTAGAGAAAAATTGACTGAAAATCGCTCAACGACATCATATTTTGGAAAAAATAAATAAATAAACAGTAACGAGTAAATGGCTTCGACAAAAATAGAGACTTGTGGCCAGATACTGTAATTATTCATTGTGATAGGATCGAAGAAGGTAGACAAATAACAGTGACGACTTCAGAAACTTCTAGAGAAAAATTCAGTAAAATGTATCATTATTTTTTTAAATGTAGTAAGATGTGTAGATTGATTACCTGGATATTTAGATTCAGAGTTAATTCATCGAGTAAAGGTCGATTAAGTGGTGAGTTAACGTTTTCCAAAATTGATAAAGCTAAAATTACTCTTAGGATGATACAAAAAAATATATAGACAAATTCAAAAATAATAAGAAAAGCTTAACAGTTTCTGATTTTAAATATAAATTATGACGGGTGAAAATTAGATTATTATTTAAGATGATACAGAGAATTTTAAATATCCTATTTTGTTGCCTCATGATGACACGATTGTACATAGGTTGATAATTTTTGTCGTGTCAGGCTGGCGTAACAACTCTCCTTGGAATATTACGGGAAAGGTTCTGGATGATAAAGTCAAGAAACACTATCAAACAAGTTTTATCTAAATGTATGGTTTGCAAACGAAATAGTCAAAAAACCTTTGAAACTCCTTTAACACCACTCTCTAGTGATCGTATAGCAAATGTGGCACCTTTTGAAACAACGGAGGTCGATTATGCTGGGCCTTTGTTTCTGATAAGTTCACTTCGAACTGATCACGTCAATGTCCAGTGAGGTATTTATTATTGTATTTCGAAGGTTTATTGCTCGCAGAGGCAGAATCTCAACAGTATATTCAGATAATGGCATATTATTTGTTGGGTTTAATAATCTTCTAAAAAATATTGATTAGGATGAAACTGAATTTTCTTCGGTAAGGAAAATTAAACGGGGTTTCAATCCATCCACAGCCACTTGATGGGGTGAATGGTGGGAGCGGAGTGTGAGGATAGTGAAGGGCCTCATAAGATGAAATTCAGGTGAAGCGGTTGTCAATTACGAAGAACTATAAACTCTTCTTTGTGATTGTGAATCCACAAGTTTCTCAACTTCTGAGAGTTGTCGTTCGTATGGGGGTGGCAGCTGATTAACGGAAAAACAGATTTCAAACAGAGATTTTTCGAACAATCAATGCAAAACTGCTAACTTATATTTCAGATGATGAGGAACTGACAGCTATTACTCCATCATGTTTTTCACAAGCACTTCCGAGCAATGAAATATCTGATTTAGATACAATCGATAAAAAATATTTAACAAAAAGACAGAGACACCTTCAACGATTGGGACAAAACTGCAGAATATGCTTCAGAAAAGAATATCTTGCAGATTTAGTGAATGCAGGTTCGCGAGAACAACCATCTATTCAAGTAGGTGATGTATTGCTAGAAGTATATAATAAGAAGAGGGTGGACTGGCATTTCGCAAGAATTTTGGAGATTTTCCCAGGCAGAGATAATATAACAAGAGTAGCACGAATAAAAGTGAACTAATTCGTCCACTACAAAGATTAATTCCCTTGGAACTATCCACAGATGAAAGCATTAAGTTATCTAAACGAATTAAGGAAATAGTATCCGGGAAACATGAAGAAGATCAGACTACTGAAAGAAGTACAAAAGAAGAAGAAAAGATATCAGGAGTAAAAGAGAAAATGTTCAGAATAAAGAAAAGTGGAAGAAGTGTGAAGAGTCCAAACCGTTTCAAATTAAAATTTTTTGTTTTGCAAATTAATTCGCAGATGGTGGGAGAATGTTGGATATGAAAATTGTTCGTCCTCTATACAGACTTTCATCGGAAAGGTTGTCATGTGAATAAGTTGTTATGACAGAGACTTTTCTAGAATCGTGGTAAATAACTTTTGAATTGTCAAGTATATTTTGCATTCGTATCACACCCAAGGTTTCCCATTTCTTACAAGTAATAATGAA
Source organism: Leptinotarsa decemlineata (assembly GCF_000500325.1). Classification (NCBI taxonomy): domain Eukaryota; kingdom Metazoa; phylum Arthropoda; class Insecta; order Coleoptera; family Chrysomelidae; genus Leptinotarsa; species Leptinotarsa decemlineata. The sequence continues at coordinate 31,246 of NW_019290490.1, forward strand.
TAGAGTACAAAATTATCTATCGATTAGTGTATACCACGACACAGACAAAACATTCGAAACAACCTGATACCTTGATTTCATTTCCTTTTGCAGATATTCTGCAGACTTTATATGAGCCATCTTATATCCCATGTAAACTATTTGCCTATCACAACAAAGCAGATTCGAATGTTTTCAACTCCTGAAGTTAACGTTTTCTTAAACGTCGTTTCTTTTACTGTTTACTGCATTCAAACAAAAATCTCACGCACTTTGATTGAATAATAACTCGAAGGTTTGAATACTTGTTGATTTCATAACAATTGATACATACATAATGGAATAAAGACCATTCAGTACTAACTCGAGGACAATTCGTTATGAAGTTTGCAATGATCACACATGTGCGCAATACAAAATCTTTTGTAGAATTTTCTGATGAAAAATTAATACATTGCTATAATTTTTCTCCGGGGGTCGATCTGAGCGGACCCAGTCATCAAAGCCCCGATACATTCGGGAGGATGCGCAAGAATCATCAACCACTCATTATTGTTATTATCATTAGCATTTTCTTTATTGTTACATGAAATGGTTAGCCGTGCGAACCCTGTTCCAAAGCTCAGGTACACCCACTCCTCACATCGTGAGGTGAGTGATCACCGAGTCCGAAAATCGTATGCCCTCAGTAGAGGCATAAATCCAAGATTGACTACCTCCTGCATCAGTCCGGCCAAGATTCTTGCCTCATTGCGGAAAGCTGGTTTGACGTTAAGATTCTAGAGTAGAGTGAGCAACATTTCACCAATGACTCCAGCAATCAGAACAACAATTTGAACTGAGTTTAAAAAAAATCTGTTTAAAATCTGTTTTTCCGTTCACCAGCTGTCGCACCCCTACGAACGACAACCCTCAGAAGTCAAAACTTGTGCGAGCTAAGGACTAACGAGGTCTTACCTTTTAACGTGTGATTCCTCAAACGTATTTGCCGATAGCAAGTGGAAATCAATCGTTCAGCCTGGGGCTTGAACCACCGACCAACACGGTCGATTCGAGTGAGTGAACAAAACACCCACGTCGAACCGACCGACTACCCACCGGCTACCAAGTAGTCTGGATGAAGTCTGCAGAGATTGAAGAGAACATCCAGATATTCCATCATTTTTCTTTCACTTCACGGACAATATTCGCATCACCGGGAGCTGAAAACTCTGCGACGACTATCGTCTCACTCTTATGGTCAATTAGGATAATTATTAGTGTTATTATCGTTGACATTATTATTATTTTTTTCCGAAGGTTGAGCTGGTCGAGCCCTGTCCCTTAAGTCCCGACACATTTGAGTTGTCGCGCCAGCATCATCAATCAATCATTTTTATCATTACCATCATTATTAAAAACTCGAGTTTTGCTGAGTTCACTCGAATGTCAATAAACTTACAGTTCAGATAACAGTCCGGCCAGTTTGATTTATGATTTTATTATTTGATTATTCTGCTTGTGATACTATAAAATTTACATGGCTTCCAGGGATTTACGTTATCAGAGATGTACACTTAAAAACAAGTATGATATTAGTAATAAAACCATAATAGTAAGAATCATGATTCGTTGCGACTAGGTACATAGTACACATAATTTCGAACTCTCTTTCTCTCTCTCTCTCAGTTCAGGTGTATGAGTACCTACATTTCGAGATAAAATTTCCTCTCCATTTGTATCACAGTAATCGAATGACGGGCCTGGTTTGCATGAGTTTTTCTTTTTGGACTAACATTCGTTTATTGAGTGGTTTTTTGTATTCAATCGGATTCATTCAAGTAGATTTCGCTAGCTGTATTTTGCTTTGTTGTATGTTTTCTTGATCAAAAGGTTATTTTCAGTGACAACTTTTTTACTTGGCTTAGTTAGGTGTAATTTGTAAATTATTGCGAGCATCTAAGAAAATATGGTAGCTTGAAAATATTGAATTTATTGATAACAAGGTCAACAGTTATTTCATGAAAACTATAGATAAAAATTAAAATAGATTTTTTCCACTGGCAGTGGTATTCTTGAAACTCAGAATGCGTCATTCAATTGAAAAAGAATCGATAGTGAAGTGAAAAAATGAATAATTGGATAGAACTGGCCCATACTTGAAAATACATGTTAAAACTAATCAATACAGTTTATTGTATGATTTTCACTATAAAGGATTTTACAAAAACCGCGACACGTGTTTCGTTATACAATAGCTTTCTCAAGCATAAACTAAGTTCATGCTTGAGTTAGCTCTATATTGAAAATCATACAATACAAGATTGGTGAAAAAATAAATTTCAAAGGGATTCAAAACGAAAGAAAATACTAACTTTTTTCAACAATTTCAAATTATGTGTCACGACATGATATGGAAAAAACAAATGATTCAATATTGGATGGAAAGTCTTTAATACAATCTTACCGAGTAACACCTTCCTTCTTTTATTACATTCCTAATTAAGTCAATCAACAGCTCTAGCAGTGAATTCAAATTTCCTTTCAACATTACCAAAAGCTATTTTCAAAAATTCATTTATTCAAAAATAATGAGAATACACATGATTCACATTATTCATTCACATTCTTCATAATTTCTTTACCCGCATAGATAACTTGCTGCAAATGATAGGAAATGTACTCGTAGAACTTTTGGATACACGAACTTCTAGAACGATCATATTATGAAATGACGTAAGTTATTTGGGAATGAGCTAAATTTGTCAATTTCTGGATGAGAAAGCTGCTCTCGAATAATTTTGATCACTTTGTACACATCAACATCATTAATTATATACTCAAATTAAATTTCTCTTTCAAATGATGAGAGTCATATTGTCCCTTGAAGTCGAGATTCTACTACTGTCCTCAGAATAACCATCATTTGTGAACGCATTATGGAGAGTTGGAAAATGAAGTTAACTAAATGATGAGATGTTACATTATCGAACATCACATTTCTCCAAGTTATTTCATAGGAAAAAATCCTCCAAGCAACTTTTGTAATCTAACCCAATTTTTCAAGTGATAACTTCTAGATGGTAGATAATGGTCCCACCCGGCATCGCCTGGTGGGATACTATCGCAACGGCTTAGGCAGCGTGGAAGTTGCTTTCGGGCTAACGTTTCGTTGCTGTGCCACTGTTTCCGGTTTCAAGGGTGGGAATATAAGTAAAAATGCGTGATGGCGCTACTAGGTTTAAAATACTCCGGAGGTAAAATAGCTCTCCAATTGGATCTCTGGGTGGGAGCTGATTCAAGGGCATCATCCTGCAGAAATTATACGAAAACCACTATTTCTGACAGTCATCAGGGTCTTCCTAACATCAGTCCACAAGAAAATAGCATGGTAACTGCAGTTGCTAAGAGGCCCACTAACAACTTTAAAATCAATTTCTGCAACATCAAAGGACTCAACTCAAATATAAACACAGTGCACCAACATCTGCAATCAAATAGTCCTCATATTCTTGCACTCACAGAAACCAAAGCCATAGCTTCAAAAACCCCGTCAATTTTCTATATCCCGGCTATGATTTCCACTCCCGATTGAGACGTAACGTTGGAATATCTTTTTTTATCAGAAGCGATCTCTCCTGTCAACGAGAGGAAATGCTGGAACCCCGAAACTTTGATGATATGATGTTCAAAATAATATCACAGAAGATCACCAAATTCATATGCTGCGTTTATCGACTACTTAGCGATACACAAAATAGGACATTACTCTCTCCAACTGCAAACAACATTTACTTTCTACAAATCAATCATCCCAGGGATGAAATTTCTATATTCGGTGACTTCAAGGTCAATTTTCAAATATCAACGACAAACAAGGACGCGAAGCTGAGGCTAATGCAATAAGCAGCGAACCTACTCAGATTATGAATGAGCCAACCAGGATTCCTAACCGTGATGGAAAATATGCCAGTCTTCTGAATCTATACCTAACAACCAATCCAGACATTTATACAGGTCTCCATTGGGATCTTCTGACAGCAAACTCATTTCAGTGTTAAGTGAATTGCCGATCAATGTCGGGGAACAATCTAAGCCGCGCAAAGTTCGGTTACAGATCAGCTGAATGGGAGGATCTTCAAGACTATTTCCGAAATTTCCCCTTACTGAATGTTTGTTTCAGATCTGAAGATCCACCAACTTGTGCTTATAAAGTTACGGAAGTTATTCTATCATCCATAGATGCATATATTCTGTTTTCAATGAAAGGACCTCCTAACGGCAAACCTTGGTTTAACAGAAATTGCGAGCAAACTGTTGCCTCCAAAAATCTCGCCTACTGGCAGTGGCGCAAAAATCCCAGTGCCGAAAACAGAACTAGGTTTGTTCATGCTCGCAACAGCGGCAAACTTAGGATTGAAGAAAGGAAAGAACTTCACAATCAGAGATTTAGGAATAAACTGTTTGTCAATCCCAATGGATCTAGATGCTTCTCGTCGGTAGCTAAAGCTGTTAACCAGAGAACTTTACAAAATCCACAATTCCACCACCAATACAAGCGGATGGTTCAATTGCAAAAACAGTTATGAAAAAACCAAATCTACTAGCTGAACAATTTGAGCCCTACTCCACAGTCGATTTTCTGGGAAAGGCACCACCCACTATTTCCACACTAGAATCCACACAAGGCGTCCGGCTCTGATGAAGTGCCCGTCATCGTACTTTAAAACTGCACAAATGAACTCGCACCAGTATTTTACAGACTTTTCAACCTGTCTTACAAGAAAGGAATGTTTTCTTCTTGTTGGAAGATTGCTCGCGTTCACCCTATTTCTTCTATCATATGTCACCCATATTTGGAATAATGCAATCGAGAAACATGGAGAATCAAGAGCTGTTGCGGTTAATATTTCTAAGACCTTTGACCGTGTGTGGCATGAGGGTTTGCTGGTCAAACTTCGAAGCTATAGCTTATCGGATCATCTCTGCGTTCCTGAAAGAACTTTTGCTGCAAGTAGCCGTCGATGAATATCTCTCGAATACTTTTACCATCAACACCGGTGTTCCCCAGAGATCCATATTGTCATTCCATTTGGATTCCAGGACATCGGCTACGGAGACACATCTTCACCGGCAGCAGGAGGTTGTATAAATTAATGAGGATCTAGAAGTGATTTCAAATTGGGGTGAAAGTAACCTGGTTCGTTTCAACGCAACAAAAACCCAGGTTTTTGCCCACTGACTATACGTGAAAGATTTCTTTCATTATACGAGGAATTGGGCAAATTTCGGATATGCAGTTGGTTATCTCGTTCACAGGGTCGACGACAAACCTGTTGTTTGTTGTAGTCTTCAGCTTAGTTCGAGGAATGATACTCTGACGGAATTCGATTTTCAATTATCGGAAATCATCGACTTTATGTTGATGATATACACTACCTTGCACTGACGAATGGCCAAACAGCCCGAAACCGGTCTACAAGTGTGTTCCAATAATTGAAAATCTATTGTGGCAGTTGTATCGCCAACAGCTTATGCAGGAATAACTTCAGTGAAGAATCCTTTTCTTAGACCTGTCGGATATAATCCAACGCCCTTCGTGGTATTAGCCAGGGGAGTAGTTGTTTTCTGATAGGTGTCAGTCCATTAACCTACTGTGAAGGGTGTTGAGATTTGCCGGAACGAATTGTTCTTTTAGATGATTTGAAAAACCCAGGCATTGATTTTTTCTAAGAAGATAAATGTCTCCGAACCGGATATAATAATGTCAGGTCAAACAATTCCGCTTTCTGCTTCGATCGCTCATGTCGCTGGAATCATGTTGGAATGTGGAATTGCAAAGGCTGCTTCCAAAAGGCTTGGAACACTGTTCCGAACCAGAAAACTATACACATCTCAGCAACTTTTGATGCTTTATAAAGCCCAGATCAAACCTTCTGCCCCCAAACATACCCTGAAGTTGCTGGATTCCATCCAGAAAAGAGCCATCCGCCTGATTGAAGACGCGAACATCACGTGCAACCTTAATAGCCTGAAACATCGAAGAAAGGTTGGAAATTTGTCTCTCTTCTATAAATACGTTCACAAAAGGTGTTCAAGTGACTTGGCACATTTGATTCCACCAAGAGCTGTACATATCAAAAATACACGACAGACTGTGGCTGCCTATCGTTTTGAGATTCAACTCAGTACACCTCGAACTTCACTGTTAAAGATCTCTTCCATCTAGAGAACTGTGTTTATGTGGAATAAACTTCCTGAGAACGTTTTTCCAAACAGCACCGCTCTGAGAGCACCGCAATAATTTTCCGGTTGTGCTACTGTTTTTTCCTTGAAAAAACCGCTTCTTCACGAAAGGCATAATGACGCCAGTAACGCATAATGACGCCAGTCTGTCTGGTTTCCCTTTCTCCTCACTCTAGACCACAGCGCTAGCCGTATTTAGGACAGACGCTTCTATTTCCTCTCTTCGCATGACTGAGTGTTCAGTGTGCGATCGACATATTGTCACGAAACAAAAGTAATTTTGAGTTTCGCGAGCTCCACTTCGAGTAAATATCAAGAAAATATGGAAAAAAATTGGCTTTCCGGATATTTTAAATTATTTTTGGAAATTTAGATGTGAACCATCGTCTCCTAAGTGTTAGACAAATCCTTTGCAAGACTAGTAGCCTTCGCCAATTTTTCAAATAGGGAAAAGGCAGATTTTATGGAAAATGGCTTTTTCAGTCATTTAGATAGGGAAATCGAGATTTCTTAGAAGACGCATCGATAGAGATTCTTAGCAGCTTTCGATTGACACCTCGATCACGTTTCCAGGACTCGTGCATTTTTCAGCCAGAACGACTGAGAATATCGAGACACGGCATGAGACTTTTCGTCTCAGGACGTCGAGTTTGATATGAAATCGAGAAAAAAGAAAATTCAGAATTTTCGTGATTTTCTGAAGATAGCCGAGTAAAGCCGAAGACTGTTTGATTCCGTTCATTGTACGACGCACCTTGAAGAGTCGAGATGACGCATGAATCAAATGAGATGCAAGCAGCGGTAAAAGGATATCAAAGAAAAGTTTGAGAGCAGCGAGTGTATTTCAAAGACCAGCGCCTGCATGAAAACAGGTCGTAAACGCTGGCAAATCCATACGAAATGAGTTTTTCTCGATTTGCAGACATCGGAAATTGCGACCGGTGATTGGTCTAGAGGCATCGGATGACGTTACGGGAAGAGTTGGTTCATTTTCTATAACTATGCCACAGTATACTATATACAGTAATCCCACTTCGGGTGATTTTTGGTTTGAATTTTCTATACGCAGACCCAGGAGTTGCAGTCTCCGGTCTGCGCAAACGATGAGTTCAAGACAGGCACGCAACCCTTCCATAGTTGTCGAATTTCATGGGTTTCACTCAACCTACTGTGAAATGAAAATATATTTTGCCACATCCGAATATGCATATCTGCCGATCTCATGAATTTTTAAAATATACTCGAAACATCATCATCATTGTCCAAATGATCTGGGTTACTTGAATATCACACAGATGCAAAATTATCATTTGTACAATTTTCTCAGGTGCCCAACATGGTTTTCTTCGACTGTATTTTTGTGAGCAGTTTATATGACCTAACCGTGTTAGGAATCACACGTTAAAAGGTAAGACCTCGTTAGTCCTCAGCTCGCACAACTTTCTCATCTTCTGAGATTTGTCGTTCGTATGGGGGCGACAGCTGATTAACGGAAAAACAGATTTTTTAAACAGTTGTTAAGTATGTTGATCAGTGTTTAGACGCTTTGGTTGAGATTGTAGTAGGGAAAAATGTCATTAGTGTCAAATACGTCAGCATTGTAAAAACTGAAACTCCTGAACACCAAAACATCAAAGGGATCGACGCTAAGTGGGACTAGTGTGTATAAGTACACTGTGACTATACGAACGTCCAAGAAATGTTAGTTAGTTGGTTGTTGAACATGAACTTGTGCTAGTCGCTCCTGAAAACTTGGAAAAATTTTGAAATCTTTTTGGACTCAAAAGATTTTCGTTGTAGTTTTTACTGAAGAGAGTTGCGGTTGCAGTTATTTGGTGATATACAGAGAGTTGTTAGTCAATAGTTCGTTAGAACTAGTTGGAGATTGTTGAGGATCAGATTGCTGTTTGGAATTTTTGTTGCAGAACACTTGGCTGTCTTCAAGGTTCCATTTGTCACTCCGCCACCGGACAGCAGTTTGGAAAATCCTGCAAATGAAGAGCAGGTCCCTACTAAAGTTGCTCAGGCTCAGGTACCCTGTGGAAACCAAACAGTGCCAACGAAGTAGAGATATATAGAGCTTGAATTTGAGAGGGTCAAGACATCAATAGTTACGTCCTTCGGGCAAACGAACCCATCTAACCGTTGTGAGCATCTAATGTGCATCGATAACTTTCTACCTTATCCTGCGAGCGGCCCTCATTCTAGGGTGCAGTTCAACCGTTAGGGTCCTTGTTCCCCAACAACTTACTCAGTTCACCCTGTAGGCCTTGGATAGGAAAGTAGTTTCGCGATCCAAGGGTGAACTTGAAAATATTAGATTTCCATGAATCCTTCCCTCTGACTATTTCCTCGTCGGAGCCATATTAGGGAAAAATTCGAAATCGAAATGCAGACTAGGGCAAAACACGCGCGAGCGCAGCTTGCACAAAATACTCTAGTGCCAAATCGCGAGACCACAAATTTCGGTTAAACGAATTTCTTGTCAGACATTTTTTGCCGCCTGAGTGCGAAGAATCGACGCGGAATCCCCCAGGAATCTGTGTTCACGAGAAACAGTATTCCGAGAACTCCGATAGAATTAGCCAGTCTGAGGCTAAGCTCTAATCAGCGCAGTCATTTTTCGTACGAGGACATCAGTACCTCTTTCTTGGTCGCAGAGCGACAAACCCTGGACATTGGTGGTTTTTCAGCAAGTAAAATAATTGGAGAATTCGACATATCCCAAAGAACAACGCTGTCCTCCTGTAACACACCGCGAAATAGCATGCTTGATTTAAATCGCATTAGGAAAAATAAAACCTCGGCGATGAGAAAAATTGATTTGCTACACGCAAAGGTGGAACGTCAGGCGACGTCCCTCCGAGAAACTGGACATCATCTCCGAGGAGATACTCCAGCCAGGACACACAGCAAACCACAATTAGGGCTTCGTGCAATACTGAATATGCGAGTACGATCTCCTATGCCGAAATCTGCTCCAGAACCGAGAAAATCGCGTTTTGAAACTTATGCGGAGCAAAACGCAGAAATGGAGAATTTTTGCCGACGGTGGCAACCGGAAGGAGGGTTGCCTCCGGATATGAAGAATTCTGCCTGAATGCGAACCATTGAGCCACACTACGGAGGTGTTACCCACTTATGTCGTAACCCCAAGATCCGACGCACACAGGGTGTACAGCCATTCTGTGGAATTAGAAACCACGAGAGAGATATCGCCATTGTTAACTCCGACAGATAGTCGATAGTGCCGTTAATATGAAGATGTGGTGATGTATGACAAACGCTATATGTACATACACAAAATAATCACTAGAAGATTTTATTAATAAATAATCTTTCATTACATTATCATATTAATTTACATAAAATTTAAGTAACAATCCAAGCTTATCTCAAGTTAAAAAATGTTAATATTGAATACTTCAACTTAGACTAGTTGAAGTTATCACTTTTGTTGAGCAACGCGAGACGCACACATCTTTTTTGACTAAATTACAAGATATGAAGATTTTCAAGCAGTAACCCTCGTGTAAGAATTTTTGTACATTTCATATCACTAATCTATTATATAAAAATGGATGTTTGTTGGTTGGTTGGTAAGTGATAAACTTCTACATCGCTCAACCGATCGTGATGAAACTTGACATGTATAGGTAATTTTTCATAGAGGTTTTTAGGCTATAAATTTTGTTGTAACTCGCCACTAGATGGCGCTGTAGAACAATTTTTTTTAAAGCACTGTACTATAACGCTGCGCACGCCTAAGTTCGTTGATTCTAAATTTGGTACCTGAATGTTTGAAATGTTTGTAAAGGTTTGAAATGTTAATCGAAGGTTTTCACGGATAGGAATATGCCCATTCCACACGGAACAAATCCGAAGAATAATTTCAACATATTCCTGTCCGTGAAAACCTTCGAGAAATTTTTTACGAGAAATTGCACACATAATGGGAATTTCTGTAAAATCCATCAGAACTATTTTTAAAAAAAACAAATATAAATGCTATAGGATACGCAAAGTTCATCACCTTAATGAAAGGAGTTACGGAAGGAGAGTACGAGACGTAGAAATAGGGAAGTTGGAAATATTTGTAAAAAAATAATATGGGCGGTTCGAAATAAATGTTTGATTGGGAATTGTAGGAACAAATATCCTTGTCCCTTTCTTTTACGATGATCATTTGAATAGTGCAATATTCCCGTGAAAATGCATTAGAAACAATAGACCAATTAACTGGCCAGCTCGATCCCAAAATCTTACTCCTTTAGATTTTTTTGTCTTGGGATACATAAAGGATAAAGTTTTTTCAACACCAAGTACATATATCGACCATCTCAAACAGAAAATAAGAGATGCATGCATTAGTATTGCACCCATTATACTAGAAAATTGCCACAGAAATTGTCTGGACCGACAATTTATGTGCATTTAACAAAGAGGTCGTCGATTCAAGCATTTGATTTAGATTGCCATGTAGCTTTGATTTTCCGTATCGGTTTCATTTTTCCCAAAAGTTCATGTTTGATTGTTGTCACTGATGATGATGGTTGTTTCAAATGAAACCCTATGAAAATATCAAATATCTGTAATAAAAAAGACAGGTCCGTATTAAAAAAAAAAGTTGATGGTGGCCATGTTGACAAGAAATGTTTAATCGAATATTTATTATCACATCATCATAGTACACTTCGAATACAATAACATTTTCCTTTCCCACTTTTTTGTATTCTCCGAAATAACAATTTCATTCGAAAAAACGAATAACAGCATTTTTAGTTTTCCCAGTATAACTCGAGAAGGGCGTGAGTCCCCGTAAATTTTCTTCAACCACATGATAAAAGAAATGGCCTGTATAACTTATAAGAGGCATTCATATGAAATTCGGACGACAAAATTCACTTTGAATTTTCAATTTCTATTTCAAATTATTCGTCAATGAAAAACTGTTACCACTGGTTTCATTACTTGATGTCCGGATCATTTTTTTAAAAATAATAAATTAATATTTCAACGAGATTAACAAACTCCTGATATGCAAGCAACTATAAGATGAAACGAGTTATCGAAAATGGTATATAAATCATCCTTCAACTAATCATCAATCGGTATATAAATCATTGCGAGATCTGTGAGTATATAAGCGAAAATCGATACTACTATATGCTTTTATCCTCAGAACGAAAAGATGGCTATCAGTTACTGGGCTCTTTCTGTTCTTGTTAGTGTCTACCTATCTACTTCAAGTGTGAATTGCAGCCCTGTTGCTGGATCTTTGGATGAGAGTCTTCGAAATGATTTAACCATCTCAACATCAACTGGTATTGTTAGAGGAGGCCACGGAGGACAGACACCGAAAAAGAGAAATATTTTCAGATTCAGGAGTATTCCCTATGCAGAACCACCTTTGGGAAATTTACGATTCGAGGTAAGACATTTTTAAACATTACGTTCACAATAAATTCGAAATTTTTGGTATAATTAATTATGCATAACTACATATTATGAATTAACGTTCACCACCGTATCTATTTGTCTGCCTGACCGCCTTTCTGAATGTGATGTCCAAACAGATTTCCATACGATTCTTACCAATGGACAAGATGATTCGATATGGAGGTGTGAAATTTATCAATATTTTGTAAGAATTGGTTACTGTATGATAATGTTATCCATGAGAAGTCGGGGATACAGAGCTACCTAATCCTTTCGAGCCAATTGATGTGACAAGCGTGATGGAGAAAAGTTGCAATTGCTTTACATGGCGAAATATTTTGAAGGTTGAGGTAGCATTTTTGTTTAGTTTTGTCTTCAGTTAGATGGGTTATTAACTGTTTCAAAACTAAAATTCATTGTTGTGAACATATTGTCGTTCGAATAAATTTTACTAAACATCATTATTATTAGTTACTAACTAAGGTATCTGGCCTCGCTCAGGAAATTGATATGAGATTGTGTGATAGTTGTAAAGAAAGAGTCAACTTTAAATCAGGTAAACAATGAGTAGCCCCACCCATACAACAATGTCCTAGAACATTTCATAGCATTCGAGACCGTCCTGGAATGTTTCACAATGACCCAAGATATTGCGTATATTCCCCAGTGTTCAAGACCATCTCCAAACATTCCACAGCGTTTCAGAATGTTTTGGTATGAACTGAATTTTGTGGACTGTTCTCAAATACTATGGAACATTTAAGACTATTTTAGAAATTTCTAGGCGAAACCTCTAGACTTCATATCTTCAAAAGAACACCTCCCAGGCGTTTGAAAACGTTTTTTTAATTTTTGGCAGCTATCACAACATAATATGACTTTCTTCATCGTTACACAGTAATCTGAAGGTATCCGGATGTTTCTGAAGATTCCAGATTATTCCCAAGCATTTTACCACATTCCAAAATATTTTAAGATGTTCTAAAATGTTTTGGAATATTTTAAATTCTTCTAAAACACTTTCGAATGTTCTCGACTGATCTATAATTTTCTAAAGTTTATATTTTCGAAACCAAGCCCTTCACATCAAAACGGGAGCATTCTTCCCGGATGGGTGATAGAGAGCTACCACATTATGCAGTCCTGTGATTATTTCACTATGATCTGGAATGTTATGAATTTTTTCAATGGTTCAGACCATTTTTGAACATTTCACAACATTTCAGAACGTTCCAAGTTGTTCTGGAATGTTGTTGACTGCTTTTGAATTCTTGAATGTTCTGGGCCCTCCTAGAAGTTTCAAGAAAGCGAAACTTCTAGCCTTAATATTTTCAAAATACACCCCTCGAGTATGAAGTGGTAAAAACTGATATAGAATTCATATAAAGTTAAATAGAAAGTTTTTATGTTCAATAATAATTTCATATTTTCAGTATTTGTTCATCAAATCTTCTCTCTGGGGGTGTATAGAATAACTTAGAATTCGCCACAAAACTCCCCAAAACTCGATGAGAGCGGTGCCTATGCGAAGGTATCGATTCAAGTTGGATTTTAATTGCAGAACATATTTATGTCAAAAATCCCCTAAGGAAAGAGAGGATATCGTTTTCTAAATGATATCGTTTTCGAAAAATGTGGTTTGAAGTATTTTAAAACAAAATTGGAAGCAATGGGCAGTTACATTTTACTATGACATATGAATTGTTAAGATGTGTTTTCACGGAATGGTTTCTTTTTTTTCGGCTGATGTTTTTCTGGTAGAGATTTTTCAGATTTTTGTTTGGTTGATATTTTTTTACCTCTCCATTCGTGAGGTCGTTTAATTGTTGAGCGATTTCATCCAAGGAATCTTTCATTGAGCGCTTCCTATCTTTGAATTTAGGTAATACAAAGAGTGTGTGAAATATCATCAGAAGTTTTAATCGTATGAAAGACCTATTGATGCCATTATGGCGCACGAATCTGGCCGATGGCATAGTTTATGTTAGCTTTGAGGATCGCCGTGGTTTGTGACTTATTCGTATACACCTATGACTAAAGAAAACCCTACAAGAAAATGTCTAACGGGGTCAAATCACACGATTTCTGTGGCCAGTTCACATCACCTCCATGTGAGATGAACATGCTCTCAGATCGTTCGTGCAGAATATCCAATGTAGCATTTTTTAAGGACAGACACAAGCACAACAGGAAAACCCTGAAGGCCTCTTAGAGCGGTGCCTGTGCTAAAGTAGCGATTCACATGGGATTTGATTCATTTGATTCGAATCCATTTGGAAAAAAGTTCTCAGGAAGTTTATTTCACATAAACGCAGTTCTCCAGATGGAAGAGTTCTTAAAAAGTGAAGTTCGAGGTGTACTGAGTTGAACCTCAAAACGATGAGCAGTCACAGTCCGTCGCGCATTTCTGATATGTACAGCTCTTGGTGAAATCAAATGTGCCAAGTCACTTGAACACCTTCCGTGCAAGTATCTTTCTTCGATGTTCCACGCTATTAAGGTTGCACGTGATGTTGACGTCTCCAATCAGGCGGATGGCTCTTTTCTGGATAGAATCCAGCAACTTCAGGGTATGTTTGGGGGCAGAGCTCCATACATGAGAACAATACTCCAAAAAAGGTCTGATCTGAGTCGTATAAAGCATTTAAAGTTGCTGAGGTGTGTATAGTTTTCTGGTATCGAAGCAGAAAGCGGAATTGTCTGACCTGACATTATTAAATCCGGTTCGGAGACATTTTTATTCTTAGTGAAAACCGATGCCTGGGTTTTTATGGCATTGAATTGAAACCTGGTTACTTTCACCCCAATTGAAAATCTCTTCTAGATCCTCATTAAGATATGTAACCTCCTGCTGCCAGTGATGATGTCCTGGAATCCAAATGTAATGACGGGACAAATGTGCACAGTTGATATACAATAAAAAATTGGTTGGAGACAATATGGATCCCTAGGAAACACCAGCGTTATTAGTGAAATTATTCGAGAGATATCCATTGACGGCCACTTGCAGGGAACGTTGTTTCAGGAAGCTGAAGAGCCATACACAAAAATGATCCGACAAGCCATAGCATCGAAGTTTGGCCAGCAAACGCTCATGCCACAACGGTCAAAGGCCTTAGAAATATTGAGCGCAACAGCTCTTGATTCTCCATGTTTCTCGATTGCATTATTCCAAATATGTGTGACATACGAAAGAAGGAATAGGCTGAACGCAAGCAATCTCCCAACAAGAAGGAAACACTTCTTTCTGGTAAGACTGGTTGAAAAGTCTGCAAAATATTGGTGCGAGTTCATTTGCGTAGTTGCGTACGATGACGGGCACTTCATCTGGGCCAGATGCCTTGTTAGTATTGAGCTGTTTCAAAATTCGCCTGACTAGACGCTGTCGAAAACTAATTTCCGTCATTGTGGATTCTAGTGTGGGAATAGTGGGTGGTACATTTCCCAGAATATCGACTGTGAAGTGGGACGCAAATTGTTCAGTTAGTGGATTTGCTTTTTCTATGGATGTTGTTGCAATTGAACCATCCGCTTGTGTTAGTGGTGGAATTGTGGATTTTGTAAAGTTCTGATTAACAACTTCAGCTACCGACCAGAAGGATCTAGACCCGTTGAGCTTTGCAAGCAGTTCATCCTTAATTCTCTGATTGTGAATTTCTTTGCTTCTAGCATTAACAAACCTAGCTTGGTTTTCGGCATTGGGATTTTTGCGCCACCGCCGGTAGGCGCAATTTGTGGTCTGCGAAAGGCCCAGTTCTTGTGAGCGACGCGAAATCGAATAACTTGGATTCTCCTGCACACTCTCACAGACAGCGCCGATGTTTTCAGCAGATCTTGCGTTTCATCGACGTACAGGTGTTGACTGAACCAGTGGGCATAAATTTATCCACCACATTGCGAATAGCCCTCTTGATAGGACGATTAAGGAACCAATAAAAAAAATGTATTATTTGCAGGTGTTGCTATATCCCTTTATGTTGATTTGACAAAACAAACTGAATGAATGACAATGTAGCTTCAACAAAATGGCCGTTATCAACTGTCAAAGTTTGGAAGTCTCTGTTGAATTTTTTTTTCATTTATGAGATCTAGGAAAAATTCTGAAAAATCTACTAGTCGGTCTTTTTCTAAGTCAAACTTTTCTGAAAACAATGTATTATCTATTGGGTGTAGTGACAAAGTATCTTTTCTATTTACAATGTTGTATACGTGTTTTTCTAATTTCAACCATCATTCAACTAGTGATGCACTGTTTGGAACCTTTGGTGTAGTAATGAATACTATTGGAGTTTTTTTTGTTTAATCTTCCTCTTGAAGATTATCAATCGGTGATCGAAACACGTGTCGAGGTGTTAAAATAACGGTTTGGTTTGGGAAAAAAACTTCAGTAATATTCATCATTCAACTAATTTTGGGTGCTGAATAACTATTGAAGTGGTCAATTGTCAGTTTCAATAGTAAAAGTTCTATCGAATAAATAAGGCATAGAATATTTCGTGACACTGAAAATTTTTAGTAATTATTTTTCTATAGGATTTATTTTATTCTAAAAGGATCAGTGTTTTTGATGCGTATGCAATAAGATTTATCTCTACCTGAAGGGTCTCGTGATAATACAGCTCATATTTTCAATATTGAAAAATCCAAAAGTATTCTTGATTCTTCCGGAGAGATGGAAAACTTTCGTTCATTGATATAGATATTGTTTTCTGAGTATTATTGAAATTCCAAAGAAAGCACACAAATTTTTTGCATAGGTCTGTTTTACGAACATTGCTTTTTTCAATATATCCATCTGAAATAATTATTTTTCCTTCAGTAATGCTAACAGGATATTTTCTCACTAAGGTTTCATAGAATCATGCTGTTCTCTATAATAAAAAGGAATTTGTCGTCATTTATTGCCTGGGACCTGCACTAGCTGGGCCTGGTAATCCGATCCTTCTGATTAATGGTTAATGGACGAAGCTGATGCTCGTAGTGGATATACAGTTAATAACTGAGTAATTTCAGATTCGATCTCTTCCTCTTCTCCCACCAAATGCGCAAATTATTTTTTTCGGATCCTAAAAACCACTTTTTTGAAAGACTTTCTTTTGGATTCACAGCTTTTATTCTTTGTTCTAGATATTACTCCCACAACGTTACTAACATAACCACACTTTTCCGTAAAGATGAGATACTTTTAAAACCTATCTAGCGTCATCATTTCGAAAAGTGTTGAATAAGCCCAAAAAAATAATTTCCAGAGCCTAATCACTAACTCTTCTCCCAATCTAGTACAGTAAAAAATTCTATAGGTCGAAACTCCTCATGTTTTATGTCGATAGTAACTCACCCAATATTTTCTACAGTACTAGGTTCTACTCAAATGTGAATCAATGAAAATGTTCTCTTCCAATTGTAGCCGCCTGTACCAAAAGCTGCCTGGTCTGGAGTTCTCGATGTTAGATACACTAAACCAGTATGCACCCAAGGAAGTAATCCTGTTATAGGAAGTGAAGATTGTTTATATCTGAAAATATACACAACTAACGTGAGTATTTTTCTGACTAATGAAGACATGAAAATTCAAATTTGTTCAAACTACTATTTGATTTCATTTTCAATGAACAAAACAGTATTTATTTTGCTCCGCAGGGTAATTTATATACATATATTATGTATATCAGAAACAACCAACTACCTTGAAACCCCTATGGTTCCAAACTGGGATCCGAAACGTTGAACACAAAACTCCTGAAGCGGTTCAACCCGAACTCAACGACTGACGCTTTATCACGAAACGTCGTGATGAAACGTCATGTCATATCAAGGAAAGAGTATTTTAATGTTTCATCAAATGTATTTCTTTCAAATGTATCTCTCTTTCCTTGTAGTATTTGAAAAAATGCAAATAGAAGTTATTGACAGCATCAGTCTTTGATATTAGAAGTGCCCATTCTCCTTAAAAACTAATGATATCCATATTTTTCAGTTACCAAAGGAAAAGAAGAACTTACCAGTGATGGTTTGGATTTACGGAGGTGCATACCAGAAAGGATCTCCAGTTTTTGGAGATCACAGCCCTGATCTTTTATTAGACGAAGGTATTATTCTAGTTTCATTTCATTATAGGTTGGGAATATTTGGATTTTTGTCTACGGGTGACCTGATTTCTCCTGGAAACGCTGGACTGAAGGATCAAGTTTTGGCACTGAAGTGGATCAAGAAAAATATAGCTAAATTTGGAGGCGATCCTAACAAAATAACTATTTTTGGACAAAGTGCAGGAGCGGCATCAATTGCTTACTTGCTACAAACAAATATCACTCAAGGTAAAATTTCCCAGTTATTTGTGCATATACTGAGTATGAAAGTTTAGTTTTGGTGCTTAACTCTAATCCATTTTCTCAATATAAATCAGAATATCGATTCGACTGTTTGATATAAAATAGTATAATTGAAGCAAGTCGATAACCGAAGTCGATAACCTTCCAGGCCAGTATGGCCAGGAATCCAGACCAGAGACAATCTATTAAGTATTCCTATTGAGGAGAGTCGTTTTTGGCAATACAACCGGTAGTCCAAATTGAAATGTTCGAGCGCATAAAGTGACGAGGAATTGTTATGTGATCCGCTCGTCTCGTATTCAATTTGTAAACTAATTGTGAATGTTTCTAGAATATTAAAATATGAGAATGATGATGGTGAAGGCATAATTATGATGAATAATGAGTAACAGTGTTCCCTAAAGCCGCAATTTCTCAAAATTCATTTTCTATTTTTTTTTTATAAAAATCTCATTCATTATTGTTTTCGAAAAATAAAATATGGATTTCAGTTCTTGGAAAATAACATTCCATGCTGCTTAGTTTTTTCATTTACTATTCGGAACGTTATTTGGATAAAATTGAAAATACACTCTCACAACTTGACCATTAGAAAACAGAAACATTCAAAAGATTTCAATATGGATTATAATTATGATAATTTAGGTCAACAACCTATGTTTATCTTTGCTGGTAGTTAGTTTTTTGCTTCCCTTCAAATTTTTAAAATGATATGCGTGGTGGTGCATCCCAATAGAACACTCTGTAAAAGAGCTTCTTTGAGGTAGCTAGAGTGGAGGGCAATACCAATATGTACCTCAGAGTGTACAGTTCTAAAACGTACTTCAACGCTCCCTACAAGGTCTTATCACTTTCCAAAAGACAGTCTTACTGAGTTATTGAAAACCTTACATAAGTGGGAAACCCACGGCAAACGAAACAGAAAATAACCAAGCAGATGAAAGGTGCGATTTAGTTTTTACGACCTGGCCCAATTCAAAACTTCAGTTTTTCAAATACATGTCTTTCCAATTGTGATTTCACATTTGAACAGTTCATTATATGTGTGCACCATCAAGTTGATATAATTGTCTGGTATTTATGTTTATCCATTGAATGAACAACATCCTCAATTTAACATATTCGATTGTTGGGTTTTCTCCTTGAGTTACTTACAGAACAGCAGATGACTTTGATCACACTTGCATCAAAATCAGTTCTCTTTTGTTCCATGGATTATCATCTACAAACAAACACACCTTTTCAAACTAAATTACATGACAGCTAACAGTGTCAATTGTTCTGTGTTTCTCTCGTTTGTTCTTCAACCTCATGGCTTTTACCGGTAGTCCATAATTTTGAAACAATTAACGATTTTTATCAAATTTTAATGTGTATCTTGTGAGGAGTCAACGTTTTTCAATTAGTGACTTTATTTATTGTATTGACATGTTTCAATTTTTCATGTTTCAATTTTTCGACACGGCCAACCTCACAAGTTGACCTTTCATTTCAATAATTTCCTATAATGTATTACCATCATACAAAATTTGTAGCTTTTCCCTGAAGATGATAATAAATTTTATCGAAATATTGGAATAACTTGTGTTATAAGAGTACACTTCCGTTCTGCTGATAGGGTCTTATCTTCTTGGATTTCTTCTTCATCCGTGGGGATATCGTCGAAATCTGGATCGTAGGTTTTGTTTTCGTAGCTTGGCAAGGCCTCAAAAAGTTTATAATACTTTAGATTACGATTTTGGGTATTAATTTCCATGACTTTCTCAAAGTATTTATATGATTCAGCCAGTTCCATACTGCTAATATCATAACGGTCTAGTGTTTCTGCTAGCAATGCAAGTATTGCATCCCTTGAAATATTCTTTCCGAAACTATGGATTTTATCCAATAATTCCCCCATTTTTGTCGCGTGTCAGCCTAAAAAACTTTTAGGGGATAGCGGTTTGTAAAACTATAAAACTGTCACTATTCTCACGTCGATGCTTTCGTATCAACGTCTCAATCGCAACTGCTCCCTTGACTCCTCGTCATCACGACCAAATGAATGGATGAATACGTTCATTATGTCTCTTTTGGTGTGTTACATGTTTTTATAAATTTACAATTTTTATGTGCCCTGCTTTAGGCTCATGCCTCTTCAGGGGCATGAGCCTCTGAAAATAATTCCAACTAGTCATATAATTTCTCTGCAGTTGATTCAGTGGATGTACACTACGCCACCTGCAGACAGACCAGGAAACAACTTCACAAGCATACCCCGGGGTGGGAGTCGGAATAATAATTAATATTCCGGAGAGGTTCATTGTGACATGCTCAGGGTTGCCCATTTCCTCTCATGCAGACCTACGACTTTGTAGGTAGGTGTGGCAGATACCCAACGGAAAAACAACAACTCACCCAGATTATACCGCGCAGAGAGTTGAAGTAAAACCATTAGGCATCTGTGCAACGTCTTCGACTTGGAAGATTCGTCGCAAATCATTTCCACCCCACGAGTTACCCGAGAAACAGACCAACCAGACAAAAGCTTTTCTCCCCTACATCCATGGAGTCACTAACAAAGTGAGCCGAATACTGAAGAAACATAACGTGAAGACAGTATTTATAGCCAACAACCAAATCTCTACTATGTTAAGAACACCCAAGGATACGATACCCAATGAAGTACTGCATGTTCGTACTGCATGCTGAGGAACACAGCAAACATAGAACTAGCAACGAGACTTGGGGACAAGGGAGATTACGACCTCGTCCTCGAGTCATGCAAGTACAAATCTAAGTGATTCTTGAGAATGGCTCCAAAGCAGGAGCCGAAACGTCGAAACGATGAAAATTACAGACGCGGTTCAACCCAGATATAAGTACACCATATAGAGTCCTTGCATTAGATCATGCTGATGTATTGTTTGTAGATGATAATCCATGGAACAAAAGAGAACTGATTTTGGTGCAAGTGTGATCAGAGTCATCTGCTGTTCTGTAAGTAACTCAAGGAGAAAACCCAAAAATCGAATATGTTGAATTGAGGATGTTGTTCATTCAAATATATTTATTGAAAAATTCCACTCTGTTTTGTCTTGTCTTCAATATTTTTTATACTTTGTTTTGAAAGGTAATAACGAATTTTTTCAGGGCTCTTCAATGCCGCTATTATGCATTCCGGCCATTCACTTAGTCAATGGGCTCTAACAAGAAATGCTCCCACTTTAACGAAAAATATTGCCAAAGTTTTGAAAACTTCAACTTCTTCATCTGAAAAAATGATAGAAGGGCTCAAAAAAATCAATTCCACAATTCTACAACAAGAAGCAACAGCAAAATTTTCAGTGAGTATGACGATATCAAAAACTTGTGATTGTTCTAAATTTTTACTGAAACTACTTTTCTATGTCTTGAAGTGATGAAGTGAAGTCATTATACTCTCATTGAAAATCATGAATCACCCGACCACTTATGAGAGTTATTATCGAGAGAGAAATAGAAGAGGATAGAAGACACAACGTTTATAGCTTATAACTACCAAAAAAAATGATAAAACATCCTCATCCTCGAAAATTTTTTCAAAACTTATTCATTCAACATTTTTTCAGGAATGATGTTCTGAACAACAATAATTCAACTGTTAAAATCTGTCTGTCTGATAAAATCTCTATTTCCATTAACCAGCTGTCGCCCCCTACTATCTACAAACCTCAAAAGTCGGAACTCGTACGAGCTAAAGACTAACGAGGACTAACTTTTTAATATACGATTTCCAGCACATAATCTACTGGTAATATCTAAATCTACAATTATTCATTTTTATGTATTTTCATGAAATCATCAATAATCGGATTAATTGACAGGACTGTTTCAAACAGTCAAATAATAGTATTTTAAATGATAACAAACGTCTTCATCATTTTCATGTTGCCATTCTTGATGAAAGGAAATGAAAAATGCTCCAATCACACCTCAAAGGTTAACAGTAAGGACATGAAATTCTGCACACCCATTGGGGTATGAATGACAGTTATAGTGGGTCCACCATGAAATTGCTGCCACCTTCAGGGTTGACTCCAAACCAGAGAATTCCTCAACGGTCGGCAGTAGGAACTTGAAATTTTGGATACCCGTTCGGATATGATACACGGTTTGTGGGTCCAACATGAAATTGCTGGCACATACAGGGTTGTCTCCAAACCAGACCTTAACGGTCAACAGTGGTAACAGGCATAAGAGGCATGCAATGATTTGTGTAATTTGGTGAGATGGGCGTCAATAGCATTGGTTTGCAACCTGTCTAGGAGACGGAAAACTCCAAAATAAAACCCGGAACTCTGTTTCTTCTGATATGAGTAAGCTTCAAACTGAAACAAGTGGCGTGTATTATACCAAATTACTACCCAAGTCAAGCTGAGGCAGTGTGGAGGACTGGGTGGTATCAGGGTATATCCGCCTCAGGGCACCTGGGCGAACCCAGTTGTATATTGGATCTTGCCCTTCTAAACGAAGCTCTGGAAGGATTGACGGATATTTCTTTGGTACTCGTGGGAACATTATGGGAAATAAAGAAACAACGGCACAAAGAAGGTTAGAGAAAAAGAAGTTAAAACGGCAAGAAAATTTTGCCAGTGAGAGCGCTGACATGAAGCGCCAACGACTTGACAAAAGGCGTGGTGAGGTGCGTAGTGAATCACCCACTCAGGCCCATATAACAATAACGCACTCAATGAAATGAATAGACTAAAAAATATATCTAACGAAAACTAAAAAATATAAAATTAATTAAGTTTATTCATAAATAGCGAAAAAAATGCAGACCTTCTATTGTTACAAAATCAAATGTCTAATAAAAAAAATCTTAGTAATATGAGGCTTAGAATAAACAAAAAATCCAACGAAGCTGATATTATCAGCTTGTGTGTGGTGACATATTATTCTGGTGTGATGTTGACGAATCAAATGTAATACAGTCAAATTAATGGAAAAGAAAACAAGGGTAAATATGAGATTATAGGTTAACCAAAAGAATGTGTTTTCAACTAGCTTGAGAGTTTCGGATATAGCTTAATTATAAAAAGAGCAGCAGAAAGTTGGAACAAAAATGGCTTAAGAGAAGTGTAAACAATATAATTTTTTCTCAAGGAAATAATACTAAATAATAATACCAAACATTTCATAAAAGTAAAATTACTATTCAGGACATCATAACGATAAGATTAAGAGTATTCAACAGAATATATGAATTGTAACTATAATTTGTTATGATGTAAGGATAATTAGTACAAAAGAATCGTTTTAAACGTTATATTTACATCACAAATTAATCATGAAATATGGGGCAAGCGCGATCATCAAAATCAGGAAAGTATAACTTGTGTTGATATGATAATGGCATGCCTCAGATTTCCACAGAAAAATCTGACAGAACGAGTGTGTGAAAAAAATTATTTCAAATAGCCTTTACTTAATATCAATCATAGTATGTATTTTTATATCGACTAATCGATGTGTTAAAATTCTTGATTTTGAAGTCAGTCATAATTTCAGCTTCTTCTTGAACAGAGATAATGAGTTTAGTTGTTTCAGTTCATTTGGTAGATCGTTGTATATCTTTGGCTCAAGAAACATGCTAGATCTCTGGGATATAGTTTTAGTCACATGTGGAACTAAAATGTTAAATTTTGTTGACCTTGTGGAGTAGGAATAATCTAGAAATATTTTGCTCCGATTGTTTTACATCTGATATATTGCCAAGCTTGTAAAGGTCATCTGATGGGTAGGGAATTGGTTTTCTGAATATTATTTTCAAAATCCATTTTTGAATTATTTCAACATTCTTTATAATGTTATTATATGCCCCTCCCCAAGCTATTATGCCATATCTCAGTTGGGATTTCACTAATGCGCAGTACAGCATTAAGAGATGTTTTTCTTCAAGAATGTTTCCTAAATATTTGAATTTAGACAATAGGCTTCTAATTTTTTGCACTAATTTCCTAATGTATACGTTCCATTTCAAATATTGTCTATCATCACACCGAGATATTCTAATTCTGTAGCTTGTGTGATTTTCACGATGCTGTTTTCACCTCTGATTTCAAAGGGTTGAAGACTGGGTAAGTTTTTGTTATTCACTGAAAAAGCTAAATATTTTGTTTTAAGAAAATGTATAGTCAATAATTTGGAATTGAGCCAGTCAATGATTGTTTTAAAGTCATTTTGTACTTTAGTGATGAGCGAGTTCCAGTTTTCGGCTTCATAAAAAACTGATGTGTCGTCTGCATAGCTTATAATTGTCCCATCAGTGTGGAGATTAAACAGGTTATTGAGATATACTGTGAAAAGAATTGGACCAAGTATGGTACCTTGAGGTACCCCAAACTTCATCACTTCATATTTACTTAAAGTATTACCTACTTTGACACACTGCTTTCTCTCACTCAAGTAACTTTTAATGAGAGTAAAACACGTTCCACGAATACCTAAATCTTCTAAAGCGTTCAGGAGTTTATTATGACTGACAGTATCGAACGCCTTGGCCAGATCAACGAATATGCAGAGGCACGGTTTACTACTATCAAAGGATTTATAAAATTGTGTAGTTAATTCCTTTATCGCATCCTGTGTTGACCTGGCCTCTCTAAATCCAAACTGTCTAGATGAGAGGAGATTATATTTCTCAAAAAAATCTGTTAACCTTCTCTTTAAAATATATTCTAGAATTTTAATTATATCAGTGATTAGAGAAATCGGTCTATAATTTATGCATTTCAATTTTTCTCCTTTTTAAAAAATGGGTTTAATAACTGTCGTCTTTAAAGATTTAGGCCAATATCCTGTCGTTAGTATTTTATTGATGAGCAGTGTTAGTGGCTCTTCAATATATTCTTTAATATGCTGCAGAACTTCTACTGATATTTCATCTATTCCTGGTGCTTTGTGTTTTTTTAAGTTGTTAATTATTGCTTCAACTTCATCTATATTTGCTTCTGTAAAATATATTGAGCTTTGGTTAACAGTTCTGAGCTCTTTATAATTCCGCGGAGTTTCTATTTTGAGCACTAGGTCCTCAGCAATTTTAGTATAATGCTCTAAAAAATTGTCCGCAATCTCTATAGTGTTAGTTGTAGTTTTGTTATCCCCATTTTCAATTTCTGTTACTTGCGTGCTTTTGGATGGTTTAGAGCAAGCAGCATTTACTGTTTTCCATAGTAGTTTTGCACTGTTTTAATTTTTATCGATCTCGTTCTTATAATAATCAGCCTTAGATTTCTTCAACAATGTATTCAATTAATTTCTATACGTTTTGAATTGTCTTAATAGAGAATGATTTTCATTACCAAGTTTCCATTGATTGAATAACATATTCCTTCTGGCGACAGAGTTTACTAGAGCTGAGGTTATCCAAGGTTTTCTCTTCTTTTGTATTTTATTTGTCACCTCTTTTGTACTAGCATTCCATATTTCTTTTATTTTTTTTATGAATAGATCAGTTGCTGATTCTACGTCCTCGGTTGCATAGAAGTTGTCCCACTTTTCACATTTCATTAATATTTCGAGTTTGTGATAGTCAATTATTTTCTTAGTGTCAAATTTCTCTTTGTTCAGGTTCTTATCGGTTTCAAATTCAATCATAGTCGTGAAGTGATCTGTGATGTGAGTATTCAGTAGAAAAGGAGACACGTTGTTATGTATATTACTAATAAAGATATGGTCCAAGCAATTACCTGAGTTTCCTTGTGCTCTAGTAATTTCGTTAATAGTGGAGACGAAATTAGATTCGTGGAGAATATTGAGATACTTTTGAGTTACATCATTTTCATCCAGTAAATTGATATTCAAATCCCCCAAAATTATATTCTGGTGGTTTTTGTTAATATGGTTTTTTATATATTCTTTAAGGTTTTGGTTAAAAGCATAAGGACAGGAAGAGGGAGATCTATAAGCGCAAGTTATTCTTGAATAGTTTTTAGGTAGTTTGATAGTCACTTTAACAGCAGTTACCTCGTATATTTCACAAAGCTCAAAGTCATAATTATAACTATCTCTGATGTAAACTACGACCCCATCGTTCTGGTTGAGTTCGCCTTCGCTGTATATTAAGTTGTAACCATTTAAGTTGTATAAACTAACGTCTTGTATTTTCCACGTCTCAGTAAGAACGATGATGTCGATATTTATATTGAAGTTACTTAGAAATATTTCAAAATCTCCAAAAATGTTTGCCAAGCTTCTAATGTTCATTTGCAAGACTCTGAAATTTGCTTCCATTTTCATTTCATTTTCGTACTCCATAACATATTGACAACTAATAGTATCTGATACATTGCTTTCAAAATCTCTAATAAAACTATACATACTTTGAAAAATTAACAGTTAAATAACCAGTAAAGTTTGAATTATAAGTAACAAATGATATTTATACGATATTTATTTATTCTTAGATATAGATTTATGTCTAGTAACGGGCCTGTCAGTTATACATTCCTTATCAAGTTTCTTGTTTCTGGTTTTGAAGTGGAAATATTTCGGGAGTCTGCTAGTTTTTCCAGAGTTTCCGTTTTTTGTCGAGACGGCTGTATTTCCTGTATTTCTTGAAATTGTTGTCTAGACTTACTGGCAACGGGCGTTCCTGGATCGCTAGAGGGTTGTCTTTGAATTGATTCGATATCTGCGAATGTTTCAAGTTCAGCTACAGTATACACTTTATTATCAACAATCAGTTTATCGTTTCTCATGTAACAATTATTTTCATTGTTTTGTTTTGCAAGATAAAGGTGCTTCCTTAGGATTTTTCCCTCCTCTCTCTGTTTAGGTGTCAAGTCATTCACAATGTGTATTCGAGTGCCTCTCAATTTAGCGCAATTTTTGATAACCGAAGATTTTTTGATGAAAGAGTTGAATTCTATTTTATTAGGACTTTTTTCTGATCTTCCTGAAGTGTATACGTCATTGATCTCAGACTCAGCAACATCTATATCCAATAAGTCTTCAAGAATCTCAGTAGTTTCATTTACAGTTATCGTCTCATTTTGTTTCCTTTCTATTTCAAAGATAACAATGTTGTTTTTTCTCGGTGCTCTCTCCAAGTATTCTATTTGATTTTTTAATTCTCTATTTTCAATCTCAACTTTCTCAACTCTATATTTCACTTCTTCAATTTTTAGTGATAATCTAACTTCCACTGCCTCTATTATTCTTTTCAATTCTTCATTGCATTTGATCATTTCCTCTAAAATTTGATTATTTGAAACTTCAGTTTCACTCATTATTTTGTCGTGTATGGGCTACTATATGTTATCAGAGATGCCAAAATATATAAAGCCTCACTCTCCAATGATAAGAATGATTGGAATGTAAATGTTTAAGTTGTTGAATATTAAGAAACCCTTTCGTATTGAGATTGAAAGTGGTTTTTTAATTTATTCTTTCATACAATAACTACTGCAATATTAGTCAGTATCGAAAGTCTACTTCTGGTTAATTATAAGTGGCTGTAACATACCAGAAAATCAAATTCAATGTAGCTCTTCAACTCACACACTTGCAAAGCTAAAGCTGCCATATACATGATATAAAAACTTAATCGAAAGTACTGTTATCAGAACCTTTTCAATATATTCGGGTATAGAACTATAAATTTGACAAATTTGAAAAATGAAACTACATCTGATCTGAAACTCGGTGCTGTCCTCACATTGAGGTTATGCACATTGGCGTTTTGCTAATAATAAGTCTATTTCAAAAAATGTTGCAGCATGCAGAATTCCCATGTTCTGCATATATAACCAGCCAATGTCATGCAGTCCATATGAAATTCGCTCCCGTGCAATTTCTCTGGTCAGTTGCCTTTTGAGTATATCCATGACATGTAATAGAGCATTTGTATAGAGTGGGCCGAATTGGATATTTTTAATGGGAAACACATGGGATACACTTAATAGTGAGAACCGTTTCTGAGTTAAAGCATGTTTTTCGAATTTGTACATTTTCAAAAAGTTGCTGTAACTTTTTTCCTGTCAAAAGTTTTTCGTTTCTATGAAAACATTTCCGAAACACTTTATACTTAGATTTCAATGGTGTAGAAAACGTTTTTAAATAAGATATCTATAGTTATTGATAGAACAATATTTTTTTAATGAGGCACTTTGTATATTCCTGCATATTTCAATAGAGCTTGAAATTGTCTTTACAAAAATGTAGCACACTTGATGTTTTTCAAGAGTCACCTTCGAAATACAAAGTTTTTAGGTTTTTATCATATAGACTTTACCAGTGGATAACCGGTCGCATCGAAGTCGGTACTTTGTTCAGTCACTCAAATCAACCGCCGTGTTGGTCGGTGATTCAAGCCCCGGGCTTCTGAGGGTTGTCGTTCGTAGGGGTGCAATGGCTGGTTAACGGAAAAACGCACACTTTGATCAAGTAGTCTTTGGACGATAAAACATTGGCATTGAAGTATGAGAATTATGAAAAATAGCCTGTTTTATACAAAACGGGGAAAATGCAGAAGCAACAAGCAATGTGTATCACGAGAGGTATCCAAAAAGAAGATAATCTTTTTTTTTCCTGATTGATTCGGCCGTTACTTGATGAAGATCCATAGTAATTACAAAAACTACACCTTCGATTTGATCTCAACATGTTGTGATTATATATTTTTCAAATAAAGTTTGTGGAGATCCAATCGGAGGTGTAGTTTTTAGAAAGAAGACAATCTTTTAGAGAAATTTTCACAAGATTACCACACAACCTGATTGATGGTGGTCAATTTTAAAAGAAAAGGCCAAAATTATATGAATCAAATAGGTATAAGGAGTTGGAAGAAATAGTCGTTTTAGGAGCTATTGAAAATAATCCCAAAACGTCAACGCAAAATTTGAAAATATCAACATGCCTACCAAGAACTAACGTTAGGAGAGTTTTGAAAAAACACGAATTCAAGCCATACCAGACCAGAAGATTTCATCAACTCAGACCAGGAGATTTTGAACGCCGCATGGATTTTTGCCGGTGGTTCCTGGAAAATGCAGTACCGGCATTTTCAACTGCTAAAATTCTTATATTTGGGCACAACAAAATCCTCATTCTACTGTGGAGCAGAGAAATCAAGGAAAATTTGTATTTAGTTTATGAGCAGGTGTTTTCAGAAGTTGAATTATCGGCCCGTTCATTTATAATGGCACTCTCACATCTCAGAGGTATTTAGAAATTTTTAAATGAAATACTGAACCCCTTGTCGATGAATGGAAGTTGGAACCAATTTTTTGGCTGCAAATTTTGGTAATAATTCGCTAGCCAACCAAGGATCCAACATTTGGCCAGTCAGGTCGCCTGACCTAACGCCTATGGACTTTTACCTCTGGAAAAGATTGAAAGATCTCATTTTCACATTGCCGACATATTGAAATAATTAATTCGACAAAAAAAGGCCCAGAAGAGGTGCCGCCTGTGTCTAGGAGAAGCTGGTAGACATTTCAAACACCTTCTCTATAGAAATATATTTCATTGTTTGTTCTTCATCATTACTCTTATTATTGTTGAAGTTGCATCAGTTAGTAATAGATAAAGTATAAATTGAAACTATGCGTTTCAATTACTGCTGTGAAAAGCTATCTCAACATTTGATACAATTTCCTTTTATCGCCGTTTCGTCCAAAGCCTACTTGATCAAACAAAGTGAGTGTTTCAAAGTCTACAGAAAAAAGGCAAAAGCTCTGTATTTCAAAGTTGATTCTAGCAAAACATCAAGTCTGCTACATTCTTTGAAAAGTAATTTCAAGCTCTATAGAAATATTCAGGAATATACAGGGTAATTCCGTTACTCAGAAACGATGACAGATATCGATATGCTGTTTTCATCATTAAGTTTGTAGAAACATTTGACCTTCAGATACAGCCATCAGTTTTCTTCTTTCTAGTTTAAAATCAGAAGTTTTTCTTTAGAACTGTCCAATTTGGCCCACTCTGTACAACTAAAACCTTTACGGTATCCCTGTTAGTGGAAAAAAAAAACACTTCGAGACGTGATTTGAGTCAAGTTCCAATCACTCCCGCCAATATTTTTGAAGAAGATCGCTCGAAGGTCTTTAAATTCAGAGGGGTTCTGTTTTCTGGCAATACTTTTATAACTGCACTTTCTCACGATGAGGTAAACAATAGTGAGTGATGTAGGAAATAATGTGGAAAGAACACAAATTAAAATATCTGGTATTCAAACCATTACAACCTACTATTTTTGTTTTAATGTGTGTTTAAACAAAAATTCCTTCAAACTCGCTCGTTCGTAGGAGTGCAATAGCTGGTTAACGGAAAAACAGATTTTAAACAGAAACATGCATGTGGCTATAATCTATACTTATAAATGCGGAAGTCATTTAATACACATTCATCTCTGTTTCTCCGTACTGGTAAGTTCTAGGAAACTTAAGTCTTAGATGCGCACGAAGAAAGGATTTTCAAATATTCCAACTGGAGCGTCCCCCATGGGGGTGAAAGGGCCGCGTTCACATATGAAAATTACCTTTTCAGTACTGTTTCTCCGTACCGCTATATTTTCGGAGGCTGAAACTGTGTATATAGATTCGTTTTATGTTGTAGATATGCAATAAGAAAATATTTTTGAATACTTATTGGAACTGGGCCGCCAGCCTCTGGTATTAAATGCGAGTTCATAAAATAAAGTTACCTTTTCATCACTGTTCCCCCGTACCGGTGTATTTTCGGAGGCTGAAATTTTGTATGTAGGTTCATTTCATACTGTAGATGTGAACACTTCAACTGGAGCGCCAGCCGCGAGGAAAAAAGGCGCGTCGTTAAAACAAAATTATCTTTTCAACACTGTTTCTCCATGTCCTTGAATTTCCAGTAAATGAATTTATATTAAGGATCTGCATTGAACCCGTGCGGAGCCGGGGCGAATCGCTAGTAGTTCATACAGTAAACTTCGACAGAATGAACAAGATCTATTTATATATCATTAGTAGAGGAGTCAAAATAAATCCCTCATTCAGACATTATCTGGAGGATAATTGACAATCACTCTTGATTTTCTTGTCTAACCATAGATGATATCTAACATTGAGACACGAAGCACCTCATCCATTACCTTTGCAGGAATTACCATTTTTCATTTATTACTACTGAAAACTTACGAGATAGATATTACGAGTAGATAGGTATAATATCGATACTCGTAAATAGATATTGCCACGGGAAATCATTGAATCAACGGCTACGATTCATTACTCAAGACTTACGTCTTGAGACTGGTGTAATAGTGATACAATTGAGTACCACTGAGTATTATTGAATCTCAAAAGAGCTGGCAACTTGTTTGGAATCGTTACTCGAATTTTAAATTCTTTGAATTCTGAACTTCTTTCAAAGAATTAACTTTTCACGTCCTGTGTGTTAACAAAGTTTGAATTTGACATGTTGGTGAGTTTCTATTGATTTTCAGGACTCATTGAGAGATAATCCTTTGGGGGGTTTACCCCTTGGGCCAGTCATAGAACCAGAGCATCAAGGAGCTATCATTACTGGCAATAGCTACGAAAAGTTAAAGAAGGGTCAGTTTCATCACATACCTATTATCATTGGGCATACATCGAGGGAGGCACTGTTAGAAAGTTTGTCTGGTGAGTTATCTTTTACGTTTGCATATTCAATAATTTTCGATTGTTTTTGATTAGTTTTCATTGACAAGTACTATTTATTAAATTGATGACAATGCTGAAAACTAGACAAAAAAAACATGAATACGATTCACAGTTTATTATCTTTTTATGTTGTTGTTATATGTCTACAGAAAACAAAGTTCAAAAACGAGACTTTTGAAAAATTTCAAAATTCAATAACGTTCACTTCATTCATTCGAAATCACACGAATACATATATATCTATGGAACGCCGTTTTACTTTTTATTGTCACAAATATTAATTCCTCAATTTATTCAACTAACAATTTATTTGTTTGAATTTAATTGACTCATGCATTTGTTCGACACATTAAAAACGATTGTTCGCAAAATTTGTTCTATTTTAAATGACACTTGATTTGAAATGTTACATGAATAAAATTGTTATTTGAATAAAAAAGAGTAATGAAATAAATTGAAGCTTTTATTGATTCCGAAGAAAAATATTGTTTCAGAGTATTGGAAAATGGAACGCCAATTTATTATATATTATGCTGAAAAATAATCTATATACATATAGTTCAACTCAGCAATAAACCAACATTTTAATTCAACAATCAATGGAATGTATTATTCGAGTAAATTCAACAAACGTTTCAATTCCGCATATAATTTTGACCTTTCAATAAAATGTTAGTTATTTATATGACTGTTGAATTACAATGAAACTTTAAATTCACTTTCTAAAAGTAAGTTTGGGAATAAAATTTCAATGAATATATTTGAATGACTGTCAAAGTTTTTCCATGAAACATTGTTGGTAATAAAAATAGACTTTCGTTTGTCTGAAAATATAGCAAATTAACTTTCCATACTAAATATTTTTCTATGAATAATAAAGATTGTTATATTTCAATTTTATTGAAAGTGTTCAATATTTGCAACATTCACTTTAATGCATTCAATTTAAAATTTGGTTACAACTTTTGTGCAAAACATTCTCAAGCAAGTATCATTTTATTTCATCAGTCTTTTTAAAAAGCTAATTTCTGACAAAAAATTAAATTTTTTGATGATTTAAAAAGTTTGTTGTATTTGAAAGATACATTTAAAACGATTGTTGATAATTTTAATTCGGCGCTGGTATCGAGCGGATTTATCAAGAACTTCAATTGTTACATATGGCAACATGCTAGTTCATTTATAGTACGACAACACGCCGTTCAACCGTGGCGCCGAATAAAAATTATCAACAATCAATTTAATTCATGTATCACTGAAATTCAACAAACAAAATAATTCAGATCATTTCAAAGGAATATTAATAAAAAGTAAAACGGCGTGCCACGCCGTTTTACTTTCTATTGGTATTTTGTGAAAATGAATTGTTTTGACTGTTGCATTTAGGTGATACATGAATTAAATTGATTGTTGATAATTTTTATTCGGCGCTGCGGTCGGACGGAATATTGTGTTACTATCACTAAACTATCATGTTGCCAGATTTAAAAATTCAGCTTCTGCAAGAATCCGTTCGACGCTAGCGCCGAATTAAAATTATCAACAATCGTTTTAATTCATGTAACTATAATTATCAACAAACC
This sequence comes from Leptinotarsa decemlineata, assembly GCF_000500325.1. NCBI lineage: Eukaryota > Metazoa > Arthropoda > Insecta > Coleoptera > Chrysomelidae > Leptinotarsa > Leptinotarsa decemlineata. The sequence continues at coordinate 64,450 of NW_019290490.1, forward strand.
ATTTTATTCATGTTTCACAGAAATTGTAGTAAATTATTCGATAGTTACAAAAAAAGTATATATGACAAACATTTACTTCCAAAAATTTCAAACAATGAATCTATATTCGCAACTTTTCATCAAACAAATTAATTCATGTAACATTTTAAATCAAGTGTCATTTAAAATAGAACAAATTTTGGGAACAATCGTTTTTAATGTGTCGAACAAATGCATGAATCAATTAAATTCAAACAAATACATTGTTAGTTGAATAAATTGAGGAATGAATATTTGTGACAATAAAAAGTAAAACGGCGTTCCATATATATCCCTCTACTCACTCTCCTATCTTTGAAATTATGTCGAACAGTTTCATTGAAAAATAAATAAATAATGATGTACTAAAAGCTAAAATGTCCAATATGATGAAGCTAGACAACGATTCTATGAAGGATTGTTTGAAAGATCATAATGAAAATCTAGATAGAATTATAAAATTAATGAAAGCTATTGGGCTATACTCAAAAATTTGCAAGAAAGCAAATGATAAACGAACTAATAGTAGAAGGCCAATGACCTCGTAGTCGACGCCTTCAAACCATTAAAAAAAAATGATGAAAGTAAATTGATAAGGAGACTGTTGTGATGACTGCTACCTAGGACCTTCCGAATTATTTGTTAGTTTTTAGTACATATTTTTTTTTGATAAAACCGTTTAATATAAACACTTTTTTGACTTATTGTGTTTTCAAGTTTTCATTTTCTGATTTTGTTACTCAATTCTTCTAATTCTGTTTAGTTCATTTAGTGCCTCAGTTTTACAATTTCTTGCAATCTAAATCCTCAAAACATTTTGTAGCTACGGCCATCTTGATTTTGCATTTGACTATTCTACTAGCCAAAACCTGTCATTTGATACCCATACAGAGGTAGTTGTGAAAAAATATGTAATCCGCCATTTTGTAGCTGCGGCCATATTGGATTCACAACGATACATAAATAATTGAATTGTATTTTCATGAAAACCAAATGTGTGTAACAAATATCAGATCAATCTGTCAAAAGGAAGGGAGTCATACCCCAATTACTAAATTTGACCCAAATAAACAGGGCAAGCTGAATGAAACCGTTTAAAAAATCAAAGAATTTGAGAATTTACTGAGCTAAACTTTCTCTGGAACTCACAGAAATTTGAAAATATTTTATATGAATTCAAGATCGATCGAACATCAATTTACCCTGGTGAAACTCATCATTTCAACCACATAAATAGATAATTATGGTTAACGAAAATTGGATCCGAAAAAATATTTTTCAATTATGAAAAATATGTATTCGTGTTTACTGTCAGATCTCAGCTAAAAGCATTGAAACCTATGTAAAACATCACATTGAATTTGATATTATTCGAACAGGTGGGTGATTTCTCATTCAACTCTCAAACTGAAAACCTATATTATGTTGATATCTTCCATATGTAGACCATCACGTACAAAACATCATATCATTTCTGAATTTAATTCTGGAATTTGCACCCGAAAAGATTTTCGGGTGCAAAAAGTAACCGTTCACTCATTGGTAACTTAGAAGTGCACGTGATGTCAGCACGAGTGGCTGGCTTCTTCAGAGGTTTATTCATGTGGATGAATCACCGATGACTGGTGATTTCCAGTTCGTAAGTTGTATTTATGTTGACACAGGTAGTCTGCCTCTTTTGTTGATATGTTGCTATTGGACGAAGTATTATTACCTGTCAATGACGTTACATTGACTTCAATAAAGCGAAAATAGAACAGGTCCAAGGATGATTCCTTGGGGTACACCTGATTTCAATAGAAGGTTATCATATTAGTTTAGGTCAATACGTACCATTTGTCGTCTTTGTCAAATATGATTATAGTAAGTGATACTGAAAGTTACTTCTTTGCATGATCTACACATCATTGCATAGAATTATTTTCTTGGAGTTGATTGTTTCCTTCCTTTCTTTGGAAGATTCCCGCATTTTTTGTATCAAGATGTAGAAATTAATATCTCTTAAAAATATACCCCTTTCAATTTATCTCCAACAACATTTGCATAAATTCCTACACCCCCTCCTTGGCGCATATGACGTGCATAAACTAAAACTTTCAATATTCAAAAACTTCAAAGAGGTACCTTTTTCCATATCTCGGTAAAACATGAAAAATTCAAATTGGAAAACTGGGCAATCTCGATATCTAAATCAGAGACTTCATCCACACATAAGCTTTAAGTGTTAAGCAATGAAATTTTCGGGTCGAATAACTCTTTCAGCTGTGATTAATGGCCAATTGTCTGGTTCCATAGCTTTTTTGAGGTTGTCCTGGTTGAAGGTCACATTGAATGATACGTATTTCTGAGAATATTTAGAATGCTCAACTTCTGAAAAATTCGGTTTCAAATAGTTGGCTAAATCATTCTCTGTTATAGTATCTACTGCAGAGTTTGCAGAGTTCCCTACTAATCAATTATGCTCACTATATTGAATCCTGAACGATGTTTTCTTTTATGGTTAACATTTGTCCAGATTCCAACATTTTGTCATTTGAACTATTCACTTCATTAGAAATGGAATTGTCAGTTTCATTAATATAGGTCGACACATCATCACCGGTGTTTGTAGTTTCACCCTCAGTTATTATTACTCGATCAGACTTCTGGAATTCTGCGACATTGCTTTCTTGAATAGATGTAGAAACGTTTTGATTATCTTTACTCTTTTCAGAGGATTTGATGACACTGGTTTTTAAATTGTTTGTAATTGAACTCCATTACATTTAAACAAGTCATTAATGAGTTCCTGATTACTGACTGAACATTCAATTTCTCAAATTAATCTCTTTTTTTGTGCAACTCCATTGGCAACAGTAGATTCTGGTGTTCGGGTTTTTCTTACCTCAGATAATCCACCTGCATTGTATCTGAGTTCTCAGTTGACGCATAATGAAATTCCAGGATTCTTCGGTTTATATATATACAGGGTGGCCCACCACATTGGCCTCGGTATTTCTACGAGAAATGAAGAGAGTTAGGGAAAAACTTTTAGAACAGTTATATGTCGGTCAATGGGGAGCATATTCCAAAATTATTTTTAAATATACAGGGTGACTTCCATAAAAGTTACATACCAAAGTTACATTTTTTTCTTATGGAACACCCTATATTTTTTTATATTTTTAGATACTATAGACAAAATAAAGGTGAGGTACTATTATATTTCCCATACTCAAAATTGACCGTTTCTGAGAAATTTCGAGATATTTAAAAATACAGACCATAACTTAAAAATTGTTTTCACCCTGTAACGTGTAACGAGCTGCTCGTGATTAAATGTACTGCTTAGCTCAAAGGTTAAAGTTAACTACCACATGAAATTTTTAATGCAATATTATTCCGAGTGGGGAAAAAATTGCCTCAAAATTTGGACATACATTTAATTAAATAACTTCTCAAAGTTGAATGGAATACCCCGTATTTGATGGCGTTATTTAGCGCAAAAGTAGATTTCCTTCAAAACTATATTAGGGTTCCCTATACCTATCTTTTCTGGTTTTTACACAAAAGGCGTTTTTATATTTTACTTCTCCTCGTCCTATCCATCTATTTGGATATTGTCGATCTAACTCGTTTCTAACACGTCTATCAAAGGGTACAGGAGCACCATCTAGCTGCATCCACATCCGTTGACGAATATTAAGAGGTATACTTTTCAACAGCATAGGAAAATTATCCCTAATAAATCCAAGAAACATGACGCCATTTAAATGAACATCGAAAAAGTAAGGACCTACTACTTGCGTTTCAATTATTTCACCCCACACATCAACAGACCATCTGTGATGGTGATCAAGGATTCTAAAAATATTAGGGTTTTCGTCACTGTAGTAGTGAAAGTTATCTCTGTCAACTAATCCGTTGTTATGAAAAGTTGACTCGTCGGAAAAAACACGTAATCAAAAAAAATTTCTTCATCACCAAACTTTTCTTAAACCCATAAACAAAAATTCAGTTGTCGATCATAATCTTCTTCAAAAAGCTGTTGATGTAGTTGAATGCGATACGGGTGGAATTTGCAATTTTTAATCATTCTTTGGATACCCTGTCACCGATTATCAAAATCATATCAATTCGTTCTTCCTGGGGATAATTTCTAATTTTGCAATATTTCAAAATGACGATAAGTTTAAACTAGTTAAAACAATTATAATGGTTTGATTAACAAGTTATGTCACTGTCAAATACCTTTTTATTACATAATAATAATTGACGTCATCTAGGCGAATATTTGAAAGAATTGTACATAACTGAAAACACCCATCTACAATATTTTTTCAATTTTATTCATCTCCTCTCTCTAACAATTAGAATACTTATTGTACCTTTTTGTTAATAAACAAAAATTTCAATCAATTTTATCCTGTCGATGAAAACTATTTTGGTGAAGGATCTGGCAATTTTCGAAATTTGAATAAAGTAGTGTTGGTACATGTATTTGAAAAAATAGTTGAATAGGTTTTATAGGCAATCGTAAATGTATGTTTTTATTGCCCCATATTGTAATTTCGGTATTTTTTATTTCAGAAATGACAATAAATTTTAGTTTTAAAAATAGCTGCGTAAACGCAAGCGAAACATAAGTGGAACCACCTATTGGTGTGACACCCAAGTCAACTTGCCAAGTTTTTTATGTCAGTGTTGGTATCTATTTATTTTTATGATGCCGACAAAAAATATGTTTTCCTCGAAACATAACTTAATGAAATGAATACAAGAACACTTTCTGAATTCGAATATTTAAAAAAATTGTACATAACTGGAAACACCCATTTACAATATTTTTTCAATATTATTTCTCTCTTCTTTCTAACAATTAGAATACTTGTACCTTTTTGTTAATAAACAAAAATTTCAATCAATTTTATTCTGTCTACAAGCAAGACTATTTGCGTGATGGATCTGGTAATTTTCGAAATTTGAATAAAGTACTGTTGGTACAGGTATTAATTTTTAGTTGATTTATTTTGTTTTCAAATTTTTGGTACTCATTATCTTCTTGATGAACTATGCAATAAAATTGAGTTCATGAATATTTTAATATCGTAAAATATAAACAGAAAATATTTCCTGAAGTGAAACAATTTAAAGTAATCCGTTTCAGGTATTATCAGACTTTGGCTGTTTACTTTTGATATTCAGCCTTCGAAGTTAGTTCCTGCGAGCATGAATACAAAAGGACAAACAAATAATCAAATTGGAAGATCGATCAAGAAACATTACTTTCCTACAACATCAGTCGCAAGGTCAAATGGAGAGTTAATGGACGTAAGTACGATATGTTCCTTTCAGTTTGGTACTTTTCAACAGATTTTCTTCTGGAAATGATCTGTGTTGATTGTTAATTAAACAGGTGGTATTGCTGAAACACAGCCAGAAGAATAAATAATTCATTCTATCACTCATATTTCCAAGTTCATATAAATTCAGAATAATCCTCAAATATACTAAACATAAAGAATAAACAAATAAAAATTTTGAGCCGTCACGGGACGCCTGGCAGATGTGAAACATCAATAATAACATTTTGTGACCCTTGTGATGATTGTTGGGTACTGAAATATTTATAAAAAATATGTAATTGTAAGGGATCGATCGCAGCTTGAGAATAGAATAGAATAGAATATTTATTTACCAATATTTGATACAATAGTGTATATTTGGCACGTCACTTAAATATCACACACAAATAATATCACAAATGTCACAAATAAATGTAGAGTCATGTAACAAAATGAATAAAAACTGAATCATCACATTTTCACTCATGAACATATTTACAAATATGATAGTATAATATAACTTATACTTGTCAATTTCACAAAAAAATAGGTGTATATGAGACAAAACAAAATATTTGTCAGGTGTATATGGGATAAAACAAAATACTTACACTACACAAAAAGTTTACACAATGAGGAAATAATTTAGATTCCTCATTCCTCCTATTTTCCCTTTGACAGGTCATTTATTTCTATTTATAAACTCATCTATACTATAAAAAGCATTCAGCATCAAATATTTTTTTATTTCATTTTTAAATGAAGATAACGTCATTTCTTTCATAGGCTGAGGAACACAGTTATACAAAATAATACAGTTATAGTATAGAGATTTTTTGAATGCAGCTGTTTTATGCCCAGGTATCGACAATAATTTTTTATGTCGTGTATCGTACATGTGCCTTTCCGCAGAGGTATTGAAAGAAAGTATATTAGTTTTCGCATACACCAGACATTTATAGATGTAAATGCTAGGTACCGTAAAAATATTATTATTTATAAAAGTTTCTTTACAGCTATCTAAGCGATTTATATTGAAAATCAGTCTCAGTAATCTTTTCTGAGCAACAAAAACGCGCTGTAAATGACTCGATCGTCCCCAGGTTAATATATTCAATGAAATATGTGAATAAGCTAATGCATAGTACACACTTACAAGACCCTGTTTCGCAATAGTGTCTTTAAGCTGTAAAATGGCAAAATAAGCTTTATTAAGCAGCTTGCAGACGTGGTCAATGTGTGGTTCCCATGTTAACTTGTTGTCTATAAAGGTGCCAAGGAACTTACTTGTTTCAGATTGAGCAAAATTACAGCCAGGTGTTAATGGCCTCCTAAGGTTAAAGTTCATAAAAACCGTTTTCCCATGGTTTAAAATAAGTTTATTTCTTTGACACCACGCACACACTTCGTCAAGCGTTACCTGAGTTTTGTGGTAAAGTTCCTCCTCAGTAACACCCGACACAGTAACAGTGGTATCGTCAGCATACAAAGTGGTGGCACCATATTGAATATGATTTGGTAAATCAATAACATAAATTAAAAAGAGTAGTGGGCCTAAAATAGAGCCTTGTGGAACACCAAGAGTTACGTCATGCATGTCTGATTGGCATTCATTACATTTTACAATTAGTTTTTTATTTTCCATGTAGGAATTGATATAGCTTAGGAGACATCCTCTTATTCCGATATTATATAATTTTTTAGACAGTATGTTCCTGTCCACTGAATCAAAAGCTTTCGCTTGAGAAATGGTTCTTATGCAGATTATGTGAAACATGTTCTTTTTTACGAATCAGTAGAGAGTTGTCCTGGAAACCTTGAGAAGAAAATTGGAATATATAATTTAGGAAACACTTGCTACATGAATAGCATTTTACAAGCGTTGTGCATGACGAAGAATTTCAAGAACGAGGTTTAAATGATGAACGAGAACGAGAATGTTTCCTACTTATTCATCAAACTCAAACACCTGTTCATGCAGCTGCAGTTTCGTAAGAATGTATCATCTTTCCCTCTAACCGACTTCCTGGAGTTTTTGAAGTCCAATATATACTCGTTAAGACAACAAGAGGATTGTTTCGAATTCTTGGGGTTCTTGCTGAATACTCTTCGTGAGCAAAACAATAGCAGAATCAATACTCCTGACCGCTCTGGATTGAATGATTCCATACAGTCTATCTTGTCTGGTGTTTGTAAATATTTCGCTGGAGAAATCCTCACCTATTTGCTTTGTAGTAAATGTTCAAGAGGTAGCAAAAATGAATGTGAATTTCTGGAACTTCAACTAGCGTTTCCTAATATGACTAATAACCAGTCCGTGCAAAGCTTATTGTTAAATCATCTGAAAATGGAACTTTCAACAGGTGATGAACAACGGTAGTGCCAAACATGCGCCAAACTGACTGACAGTTATAAGAAAACAAGTATATCTGACGTACCAGTCAATCTAATAATAACGCTCATGATCTTCAAACATGACTCAACCTCTGACGTAATACCAAACTCTTACAAAGATTCGAAATAGATGAACACTTCAATCTAGCAGATCGCTATTATAATATTCATTCAGTCATTGTTCACTGTGGTTTGGTCATTATTACGCTTTGGTCAAAGACGAAACGGACTGGTTTAAGGTTGACGATAGTCGTGTCACGAAGTATTCTGGCGATGTATTGAATTTATTGGAGCCTCTGGAGACACCCTACATTTTGTTTTCTGACAAATCAAAATCTTCAGATGATGTGATGCTGCAAGTTTTTCCGAGTTTTCCGGCAGCTGAAAAAGCAAATGCGCCACTGGAATCAATAAAGTCGCTCTGGAGCGCTAATTAATTTTTATCGTTGTTTTATAATTTTATGATTTGTATTAATCATAATAAAAATACTAATTGAAATATACATGAGAAAATTTCAATGTGGCTTCAATATACCAGTAAACTTAAAGAATCTTAGCTAGTTATTGCAATATATTACTGAAGATCCTAAATTATGGATATCAATAATAAATATTTCAATATAAATTTCATTGGAATATGAAAAAAAAATCATTTTGAATGGTTTTATTGAAAAAACAGATGACTATAATGATGTAGATAATGTACTAGAAACTAAAAAATTATTTGGAAGGTCCTAGTTAGAAGTCATCACACCACTCTCCTCAGCAATCTACGGTATTGATCAGATGAAATAATAATAAAATCGTTGGTAGTAGCGTAACCTAAGTGAATATTTTAATACTACGCCCAACGATTTTATTATAATTCAACATATTTTTTTTTAACTTATTTCATTTTAAAATTCTCAGTTCCGAATTTCGTTAATGAATTCTTTTCATTTTGGTTCTATTCATCGAAGTAATCCTTATCAAGAGCCACACAATCACTCCAGCGCCGCTTTAACATTTCTGTACCACTTTTGTAGAACGATTTATCGTTTGCCTCTAAGTATGCCTCAGTTTCAGCAGTGACCTCTTCATTCGAGCGACATTTTTTACCGGTGAGCATTTTTTGAGGTCTGCGAACAGCCAGTAGTCACTGGGAACCGAATCTGGCGAATATGGTATGTGCGGAAGCAATTCGATGCCCATTTCATGCAATTTTGCCATCGTTCTCTTCGATTTGTGACTCTGCAGCCCTTTCTTTTTTCAAATGGGGTCGTTTTTCCGCAATTTAGGCCTTCAAACACTCCAATAACGCTGTATAATATTCACTGTTGATGGTTTATTCCTCCTCAAGATACTCGATGAATAAACACTAAGTACATCCCAAAATACCGAGGACATAACCTTTCCAGCCTATTGTTGTGCTTTCGGGCGCTTTGGACGAGATTCACCAGTTGCTTTCCACTCAGATGCCGATCGTTTTGATTCCGGAGTGAAGTGATGGATCCATGTATCATCCATTATCACAGCTAACCCAAGCAACTTCACTTTTCGATTATTCAAAAGGATTTCATGATTTTTTTTTTCAATAAACTATGTTTAGTGAAACACTGGCACCCTGAAATGACTACAAGTGTTGTAAAAGATGCACACCGATTATAACAGGTTCATAAATTTATCGAAGGTCCAGTATCGATAGAAAAAGGTTTCAAATATAACATTACAAATGAAAATAACACTGTAAACTTTGGAATTTTGGGAATTGAAACAGAAATGAAATTAGGGGGGACTTCGAGTAACAATAATAACAAATACCAGACGTCACATATTACAAAATCAGAATTTTTAAAACACGGTGAATGAATCGAAGCTTGTGAAATCTATACGTGGTAAAATTTATTAAAACGATGTCATATTAACCGGATCAGATAAAGGCAACACTATAGTTGCTATTAACCGACATGACTACGTCCACAAATTCTAGATTTCTTGAATTCAGGAAATTTGTAAAAGCTGAAACATGATCCGACTCATTCTTGCCAAAGACAATTGAAAGATTTTTCGAAAAATTCAAACCTACTTCAAATTCAAATTACCTTTGATGAACCCCCAAACTCCAAAATTCTACTCACTAATAAAGCTGCAAAGAGTTATCCGATTAGACCAGTAGTTTCCTTTGTCATTGCATCATCAGTAGTAAATTTCAACCTAAATTCATTCTACGGAATTCATATGACTTGATGAATAAAATAAAGAACATAACTCTACCAGACAACACAAAATTAATATTCTTCGATGTGCAGAATATATTTCCCAGCATACCTCCTGATGATACTATTACTTCAATTATAGAATTATTAGGTAAATATCGAGTGAACTTAGTTATAAAATATAAATCATTGACTTTCTATTGTTATTATTCCAACAAAATTATTTTCAATTCTACAACATTTATTCCTCTTCAAAAGGTTTAATTATGAGAACTCTGTTGAGCCTTTGCGGAAATATTCATGGATAACCTGGGAAAGTTGATTCTCAAGCATCCCTTATTTAAGTATTTCTTGTATTGGCAAAGATATGTAAACGGAGTTTTGGTATGTTTTACAGGTACTGAGGGGCAATTAGATAATCTTCATACGGATATCAACAGAATTCATGAAAACATTGATTTCACTATTGAAGTAGAAACAGACAATTCAAATTCATTCAATTTCTTGTGTTTGGCAATTCTTACAATGAACAACATACATGATTTTCCTAATTATCAAAAACGTTCCCATACGGATGTTTCTATTCATTAAGAATCCACCCATCGGTAGCAACAAAAAATAGTATCTTATAATAGATTCATAGATTAGTCAATGTTCCTCTTTCAATAGATAATTTCACTAAAGAACTCAATACATTGAGCAAATTGCAGTAAACAAAGGATTTAAAGCTCAATTAATAGACAAAATAATGTCCAGAAAAGTCTTCGCAAAAGCAAAATTCGGGGGGTTTTTCTACTGTAAACAACAACAGAAAAAGTGGCTTCATTTTTGAATAAACAAGATATTGAAATTGCATATAGAACAGGTAATAAAGTTGGGAAAGTTACTTGAAAATAATAAAGACAAAACATTCAAATTCGAGAAATCAGAAGTATATAAATCAATTCTGGAACTTGTCCTAAGGTATAAATTGTTGAAGCTGGCAGAGGAATCGCATCCAGGAAAATCATATGAGCTATGTAAATGAGAAAACAGGTTCAACATATTCGAACTATTTTTTAGAAGATAATCATATCTTGAACGGAGATTTTGAAATTTCACACGAAGTAAAAAAGGTTCAAAGCTGAAATATTTGAAAGCAATGAAAATTAATAGACTTCAAATACGTTACTGAATGACCAATTGAATTCATATAGAGCACCATTACTAAACTTCTTATCTTAGGAACAGACATTGTATTAATATGATCTAGGTAATCATATTTTGACGATGTACCGTAGGTATATAAAAGTTGAGTAGATGCTTTAGATAAATGATTGGAGAAGTACCTGGGTAGGTATCTCTCTTATGATTACGTAGAATTTATAAAAATTAGAGTATATTTACTACGAAAAAGTTATTGTGATATCGAAACATGTCGTAATATATTTAAAAAAATGAAGTTCGTAAAGATCTAATCGTAATGTGTAATTTATGAATAAATTGATGGATGTAGCCGTTACCACGTGATAGGAAATCGTAATGAAGAAAAAAGAATTAGAACTTTCTATGTTCTATGTAAATAACAGAAATTTTCAATTATCTTTCCTTCATTATGATTTCCCACCATGTGGTAACGGCTACACCCATCAATTTAATGAAAGAAGCAAGTACCATCAGGCAATAAAAGTGGTAAAAACATAGAAAGTTTCAAATTCTCTTTTCTTCATGTAGTTTATGAAATCACCGATACAACTTTTACTGGAACAATTAACGCGCTAAACAGATATTTTTTACGATTCCAAAGAGAATGGCGTTCTGCAACTCTTCGTCCAAACATATATATATCCACTTATATGCAGATTTGGTGCTATTCTCACAATGGAATTAATGTTTTTGCGTATAAAAAAATCAGCAAAGATCTGTGGTGTTGTTCAAAATCGATAATCAATAACTGAATAACAATTCCTTTACTTATTTTCAGTTCATTTCCGATGATCAGTGGCAAAGACCAATTCAGGAGAGTGTCAGATTATATTCTGCCAGAACACCAGTCTTCTACTACCAATTTTCACACATTGGTTCACTCTATGGAATAACTGAAAGAAAAATCCAAGGTAAAATATATTATTTCCTTCCGGATATATTCAGATTGCTTGGTAGTATCTCAAATTGATTTCTGAGTAGTATCATAAGTGAGTACATTGAGTGAGTAAAAAACAATGAATTGAACATATAAATCGATGAAAGAAAGTTAAACATTAATGGAATTTTTGGGTTTGACAACTGTCATACCTTCATATAAATGTCATTTTTCAATGGGCATGATGTTTTGATAATCTTTCACTCTGAAGGGAAAGTTGATTGATACAATTTTCATTATTATCATTATGATTTTTGGTGTAGTTCCAGTAAGTTACTGTATATACTGCTGAGATTATCAATGTCAGTCCTCTTATTGATACAATTAGAAGACTTACTAATTTCAACCATTTCAAGAGAAAGCCGTTTGGAAATATTTTTTTTTGTGTGTAAAACTTTGATATTAGAGTAATTTGGTTTATGTCCTGTTTCTATAAAATGTTGCGCTAATGCACATGATTTCTTATTAAGCTTTATATCACTTTTATGTGAAGTTATTCTATCTTTAAGAATTCTAGATGTTGTTCCAATATAATCCAAATTACAATTGTTACAGGGAATGTTATAAATCACATTTGACTTTTTGGTAGTATCTGTTTTATCTTTTAATTTAATTCTTTATAGTTTTAATATTTTTTTGGCATATTTTGATATTTTGTTCATTATGAAAAAGTTTTATGACATTTGAAGATTAATTTCCAACATTAGGTATAGATTCATAAGAAGAATTGATAGGTGAACTATTATTATTACATACATTTCTGTTGATTACATCGGAATTTGTATCAATTCCAGTATTGAAAATTATTTCATTGAGAAGTTTTCTGGGATAGGAATTTTCGATCAATATGTCTCTAAGAAGTTTGAGATTTTTTTATTTGAGGGAAGGATGTACTAATTTTTCTATTTTTTTTTTCAAACAGAGTATTGAATTGATTTTAACTGATTTCTTCTGAGAAGAATAGTAATTGATATATCTTCCTGAATTAGTAGGTTTCACATACCAATCAGTGATCAAGGAATTATCAGTTTTACGGATAACTCTTGTATCAAGAAAAGGAAGGGTTTGATTATTTTCTATTTCGATAGTGAATTGTAATTTTTTATCATATCTATTGACAACATCATGAATTTCATGAGATTTGTCATGAGGTATTGCACAAATGACATCAGCAACGTATTTTCTTGAAAAAGGAATTTCAAAACCCATTTTAGGAAGTATTTTTTCAAAAAGATCGTCCATTACGTATTGAGCTATAATAGGAGAAATAGTAGCTCCCATTGGTGTACCAAGAATTTGTATATAGTATTCATCTTCGAAAGAGAAATAACTTGAGTTGAAGATGAAATCAATTATTTCAATAAACTTCTTTTGGGTTATTAAACATTTTTTATTTATATCATTCCATCTTTTGATAATACTTTTCTCCACTAGATGCATAAGTATATTGCTACAAAGTGAAATCACATCAAGGCTGATCAAAATATAACCTGTAAGTTATGATTTTTCATTTATAAAATTGGAAAAATCGAAAGAATCCTCAATATAGAATTCATTTTCATAATTATAGGCATCAGTGAGAATTTTATTGACCATTTGGGGGCAATTTTGCTATTTGGAGCATCAATGGAAGAAATAATGGTTCTCAATTTCATATCAGGTTTATGTACTTTAGGAAGTCCACAATATTTGGGTGATATAGAATTATGAATCATATACATTTTTGCTTCATCTTCTGATATTATTGTAGATTTTTTCAAATCTGTAATGATTTTATTTGCTTTTTGTTGTATTGTTGAAACAGGATCTCTATTGAGTTTAACATAAGAATCACTTTCATTAATAATCTAAAGAGATTTCTCAATATAATCAGATTTTTTCATAATCACTGTCACGTTGCCTTCATCAGATCTTGTAAGTATCAATTCTGGATGATTCTTCAATTTTTTTTTTGTTTTTTCAAATAGAGAATCAAGATAATTTTTATTATCATGAGGTTTCTAAAAAAAGTTAGTAACAATATTTGTAATTTTTGCTCTGAAAAGATTCTTTTTGCTACCACTAAACCCAGTTATCAGATTTTCAATATCTGAAAGTAAATTTGGTATTTTCACCTCTTTGGTAGTTGGTGGTAAGCTGAAATTGAAACCTAAGGCGAGAAAATCTTTTATATCTTCAGGTATAATGATATCTGAAATTTTTTATCAAATTTTCTTCAGTTTTAATATCTGATTTTGAATTACTTTTGAGTATACTAAGTTTATCGATATTTCTCTTTTTTATGTCATTGAAAATTTTATTGTATTTGACAGTTTGTTTTTTTTCAAATTCTAACCAAATATTAAAAGGAATTGATTCTGTCACAAATTTTATTTGTTTACCCAAAAGTTTCTCTAAATTTTTCAAATCATTATGTGTGACTTTAATTTCAAGGTTTAATACTTTTTTCTTCAAGTTGTCATTGAAATCATGAATGTTGCGAAATACCAGTCTTTCCGCAGTTGAATTCTTCACTTAATCTCAACTACATATTATTATCAGTATTATTGCCAAATCACTTATTATTTTCGAATTTCGAGTAATCCTCGAAGAATAGAATACATTGATAGACCGATTACGAATCTCGTTGCAACTGACCTCCTTGGAGGGCCTCGTTCATCTTTTATATTCATGGATTGGGTCTTCTATTGATTCCATTAGTGGCGTCTTCGTAAAGGTGGAAGTCATCACCTTCACATCCTCATTGAACTTTATAGGGAATCCCAGTTTGAGGATTTCTTTAGTTCATTCATTTGCTTGCATTTTTGTATCTTGAGGAAGAAACCTAGAACTTTTTTTTACAACTGTCATTAAAACTGACATTTTTAATGGTTGTCAAGAGTATTAAAAGTTAATGTTTGCAAAGTATTTTCAACACTAGTGTTAAAAGTATTCTTATTACAATTTTTTCGATCAAATAGCAATAAACAAAACATATTAATGTTTTATTCAACAATGCAAAAAGAACGACCTATTTTCATTTTTGTATTTGGAATTTGAACAATCAATGATTTATCTATTAATTTAATGTCTTTATCATCAAATATTTTTCATCTGGCGTCTCATTAATAAACCTCTGGATTTTATGGGCCTATAACTTTAATTTTTTCGCTTTAATGCCTCGTGCCCACTTGCAAGTATCTTGCGAAAGTTTTTTCACCAAGTACTTGCCAGCGTGTCTACACTGTAGTCTAATTGTTTTGAAATTTATTGCGGCAAATTACTCTAGCAAGTTCGTTTGCTTGAATAACGTGTACTCACACTTCCAAAAAAATGTCGTCTCAGCAAGTGGCTGCTGCTGTTGTAACATATATTCAGTTAAAAAAACAAATAAAGGAAAAGGAGAATTACAAAAAGTGTAGAAAAATTTGGGTGAGAAAATGGATTCAGCGACGATCTACGCTAGGCATACATGAAAAGCTGCTCTCTGAATTGAGAACGGAAGATACTCAGCAGTTAAATTTTTTTACGTATGTCTGCGGAAGATTTTGATTTTTTGCTGAATTTGCTGAAAGAAAAAATATATAAAAAATATATCAAAATCTGAGAAGCCATTCCACCAGCTGATACCACTCCTGATTCAGTTGTGTTCTCAAGTTATGTAGCTTGCGCTAAATTTCATGTTCATATGTGTTGAATAGTTCTGCTAATTTTTGAAAAGTGCCTTGTTTTTTTACTCTATTTTTAAAACCTTTGCAATGTATATTCTATATTTCTGGGTACAGTTCAAAATTTTCAATTAGCTGAAGAGTTTCTTCTCTATTCCAAACACGTCGTTCCTCCATTTTTGTGAAAAAATCAGAATATAATTCAGATTCGAAAAAAATGAATGAAAGTATAAATTAGTTCACAAAATCTCACAACTTGCTGCAAATATTTCGAAACAGTCTAAAAATAATAAAGTACAAAGTAATTTGCTTAGATTCGCCGTGTACACTACAAGCAACCTTTTCAATATCATCAGGATCACACAATTGTTCTTCATTATGCAAGACGTTAGACACCAGTACAAACTTTAAATGTGACTTTGGTCGTGAAATTGGTCAACTCGCTACCCTCGTTTCGCAAACTTTTTCACTCACAAAACGAAACCTTACTTCTAACACTCATATCATAAATAGCTATTACTTCTTGTCAAAAATTGCAGTCATGAATTCATGGATGAGACGAATCTACTCATGTCACGACGACAGGACGTGAAGACATGCGTGAAAACGTAAGGCTACTTGATGTGATCCCGGCTGTAGAAATTTCGTTTCAATTGAAAGGGGTATATTTTCAGTGTTTGGAATGAAAACTTTCTGGCTTTCACTTCTCCATCTCAATACAAATATAAAAGAAAGCAAGTAACTTCTATGCATAACCTACACATCTTTCAATATAGTGTATTTCGAACTCCTTGCTTTCTTCATTTGGTAGTTTCCTTTTCATTTTAAACAAGCTTCGAATGGGTGAGATAAAATCGAATAAGCATATGAATGCCTTCACGTACTGTCATGTGACATCAGTAGATTTTTCTAATTCGTAGCATAAAGTAGTAATGTCATGACTGAAATGAGTGCTTCTTCGTGTAATATTATCCAGAACGGTGCTCATGAGATAATAAGACAAGTGCCTTATTCTGAAAGTTCGAAATTCGACATTGAGAATGATAGGTAGTGTTTCATGTAAGTGAAATTTAATATCGTAACTCTTTCATATATTATATATTATTGTGTAGCAATCTCATCAATGATGTCTGATTCAATTCCTTAACGAATGGTTGTAGTACAAAGTGAATGGGAGAAAATAATTTTCGTATAATTAAATAACCATATGAAGGTAGCCGTTTCAAAAGAGTTTGTTTGTAAAGAGTTTAATTTTGAACTCAATTACTTTTTTTCTTTCCTTCGGAAGTTACTCTCAATTTTTTCTATGAAAATGTTCCTTTCAATTCAGTTTTTTTCAATTATTTTTTTATTTATTCAGAAAATACATTCAACAGGTCATGAGACCCAATTACAGGAGGACCCAAGAAGACTGAGATGGTCCTTTTCACCAGGAAAAGAAGTTTAACGGGCTTAAAACCTCCCGAAATCTTCAAAAGCAAACTAAACTTCTCTGAAGAGGTAAAATACCTTGGTACTTTTTGGGAAAGAAAGTTTTTGGCTTTCTACTAGTCCATCTCGATACAAAAAAAAAAACAGGTTTGTGTTTAATAAACCCTACAAAATACAAATTAAACAGAGCATACAGTCAGATGATACAAATGCAATACGGATGTATACAGACGGCTCAAAAACCAAAGAAGGCTCAGGGTGTGGAGTGTAATCCAGATCACTAAGCCTAAGAATTAGGTGGGGAATGGGAAGAAATATCAGCGTGGTCCAAACAGAACTGGCTGGTATCTCAATCGCCACAAAAGAAATAACCAGGAAAGAAATTTCTTCCAAAAACATAACAATCTGCGCTGACAGCAGACAAGCCCTATTAGCCTTGAACAGACAACGTATAACCCCAGAGCTGGTACTGGAGTGTCACCAAGATTTAGCCAAAGCCTCGGTAGATAATAACAGTATCCTGAGGTGGGTTAAAGAGCACGACAGGAGTAAAGGTAATCGCATTGTCGACTCTTTAGACAAGGAAGCGGCTGGACTAAGAATTTTAGGACCCAGTGGCACCTACGGCCTGATGACTTCTACAATTGCGGAACTAGTCAAATGTTACACCCATGCTCAATCCTTAAAGAGATATAATGAAATCAAAAGATGTAATCTTGCCAGGATCACCTTGGGCGACCCTGGGAAGCTGGCGCCGAAGAAATATGTGGCAATGACCAGGAAAAATATACGCCTAACACTAGGATTTCTGATTGGCCACTGTCAACTGAGGAAACACCTCCATAATATGGGGCTAGTGGACACACCTCTATGCAGGATGTGTGGACAGGAAGAAGATACTGTCAGGCATGTCCTGCGCGAGTGTCCGGAGTTATCGTCAATAAGAGAGTGTGTGTTCGGCGAGTCTTGACCTACACCTGCCGATATAAAGGAGATGTCTCCCAGTGACCTGTCCACCTTCCTGGAAAGGACAAAATGGACGATGACCTAGGAGGACGACTCCTTGGGAGGATGTACAATGGGTCACATGTGGCCTAAGTGCTGTGGGCTTACACTCACCCTTCCTGCTCTACAGATACAGATGTACCAACTTCATTACTGAAACCCTGTAATCACAAAAAGCCCCACTCATAATGGAAACGTTGGCGTATTTTTGAGGTTTATTTTCAAATCTACTTGCCTAGTTTCTGCCCAGTCACAACATACTTTTACTCTTGTACGAGAGATCGTTTGATGATGCCGACATGTTTCAAACTTTGGAAAGGAGAACCAATCAATAGTAAATGTAACAGACTATATATAGTGTGATATCGATAATTTTCCTAAACGCATCATTTTGAAAATAATAGGTTGGAAAAAATCTAAATTTTATGGGTTATCTTGGCCAAACTACTCTAATGAATCAAGTTGATTAACATCTAATAACACTAATTAACACTGGTAGTATAATTGCTGTCAGCTTTCGTTATGTTCAAAATTCAAATCATTCATTTCGTTTATGGTCATCACATATACATTCAAACATTTTGTTCACAATGAATATATATTCTACTGTGAGACGACGGGAAACGATGCGCGGGAAGAGGAGTGGTCTAAGCAATGAAGCGCGGTCGCTGAGAACGTGACTATAACGCGGGCAGATGCTTGAAGGCAGACGTCGTTGATGGTTGTGTTAGTTTTGCGAAATTTCTCTATAAGTAACATGCTATTGCGCGCGGCTTCATCCGCGTAGAATTTGGTTTTTGTCACATTAAGTTTCGTGCCAGACCATTTCAAACAAATAGTTACAATATTTTTCATCAACCCAAAACTTCAAGTTTCCAACTCCAAAAGTGACGAAATTCAATGCAACTTCTGGACCCCTATTTTCCCCCTTGGGAGTGGAAAATCCTGATTCCCTTTCATGATGCTTATTCACGCTATACAAAGAACCTACCTGCATATTTCAAGATTCCAGGTGTGTTAGTCAATCAATAGGTACCCACTTATATAATACCAGCTGTTCCCCGCTGTTTTACCCGCGTTTCCGTGAGAACCTACCCTATGTGTTATTCCAGGTCATGAACTATCTTGATATCAACTTACATTTGATCTGTTTGGGCATGAAAAAGTAAAACACGTAAATACATACATTACTTCAAATCATCCTCACCAACTTGTCGCATTTATAATATTAGTGGGAGTAGGATTAGTAGGATTACCAATCTAATCCTTTCAGTTTTTTTTTTGGTGATGATATTCAATATTGTATAAATGGATAAAAAGCATGGATAATTTACCAGAATAGATATCTTAACAGAGTAATTCCATGTGCTAAAACAATCAGAATGCTACATGCGAGATTATGTGAAACTGGGAGTTTTAATAAAAATGTAGGTACTGTAAGACTAGAAACTGTAACAACGCCTGAACTGTACTTGATGCGATGGAAGGAAATCCTTCAAATGGTACCAGGAAGATTGCACTGCAGCTGGAAGTCATCCCAAAACCGGATAGTTCTAAAATGAAACCTCCTATACCCATATGACATACAGCGAGTCCAAGCTCTACTGCTTCGCGATTGTCACCCAAGATTATTGTTTTGCTGGTATTTGATTCATACAATGGCACACATTAATAATTATTTACTGTATATTTTATTTACGTACGAAGCAAATTTTTCACGAAATGCTATTTTGAACTTTCACAATGAGCATTTTTGGGCCGACAGAAGTCCTCACGTTATTAGAGAAAGTCATTTTCAGCAACAATTTTTGCTGAACTTGTGGGTAGGAATGATGGGTGACTACCTAATTGGTCCATTTTATCCACCAGCAAGATTAACGGGTGAATCCTACACGGGACGTTTTGCGAGAGCATTTACTCATTTTGTTAGAAGAAGTACCGGTACTTGTAAAAGACATCATGTAGTTTATGTACGACAGAGCCCCAGCTCATTTCAGTATTCTTTCTCGTCAGCTAGCCTAATCGCTGGATTGGACGTGCAGGCCCTCAAAATTTGCCAGCTCACAGTTCTGACATGAATCCTTTAGATTTCTATTCATGGAGTCATATAAAGGCTATCGTTCATGAAACTCTTGTACTAGATGTAAATGACTTGATGAATCGAATAATTGACAATTGCAAGGTCATAAGGAATACTCCAGGTATTTTTGGATGTGTCAGACAATCAAAAACAAATCGATTGCAGTCGTGTATTTCGTCAAAAGGTAGACATTTTGCTCATTTACTTCAAAGTCGGAATTGTTTTTCATTTACTTTTGATTTTCATTTTATGTTGGCCATGGATAGTTTTTAGAAGTGATTTTTTTTCAAAAACAAAGCTTCATATGAAGAAAATACACAATACACAAATAAGTTGTATTTTCAGTTGCTCAATCTATAAAAACTACAAAAAAGTTGGTGGCGTTATTTTTCTCTAAATATTGTTGGCTGTGGTGCCCACTAAGACGCAACTGAACCTGATAATTTCAATCTAGTTTGGGCTAAATAAGCGCCTTATCACTTCAAATAACTGTAGCAAATTTCAACCGAATCGGTGTAAGGATATTTATGATATTTTAACTTCAACGCCCTATATCTCAGAAACGAAGAAACTCCGGACATATGTTCACAAGAAATTTTTTTAAACGACCTAACGGATTACCCTCCAAAGTTTCGTACCGTAGTTAGGAAACACCCTGTATACAACGTTCACTAGTTTTCTACAATAAAATGATTTTTATACTCGTAAGTGAAGAGCGTTTATATTTTTCAAATTAACACTTTTTCTTCTAACTTACCAGTGTCAGGTTTCACATTTTTCCATACATCAAAAATTAACATGAAAATTATGAAACTTATCAAAACAACAAAAAAACAAAAACTTTTATTTTATTTTCGAACCTACCGGTTTCTAAGTAACCTAAGTAAGAATTGAAAAAGAAATTGGTCTCATTCTGAGCGAATTATGCTTACTGAGTTCTAGCCCAGCCACTTTCTGATTTTAGGTTGATTCAGAAAAAGCAATAATTCAACAAAAATATGGAAATCAATAGCTACAATTATTTTTCTTTCGAAACAATTATTGTGTTGAATATTTATCGATACTTTGAACTTTGAATATTTCTTCAACAAATATAATGATTCTGTAATATTCATTGATAAAGGTTTATCATTTCAGGAGTTGGACATACTGAAGACTTGGCCTATATTTTCGATTTTGGGCATTCTGGTTCATCTGACGATCTTTTAGTACGATCTCGTATGGTGAAAATGTGGACCAATTTCGCTAAAACAGGAAATCCAACACCTGTTGTAGATCCTCTTCTTCAGAATATATCATGGACAGCAAATAATAGCCAAAATAGTGATGTTAATCGACTAGAAATTTCCAATAATTTGACATGTACATTCAATCCGAATGCTAAAAATATTAATTTCTGGCGAGACCTATTTGCTAAAAATGGAATTTCTCCCTTTAGTACTTATTGAGAAGTACCTTTGTATCTTTTATTTGTTTGATTTTTTTTAACTCGCATAGGAGTCTAATTAAATATTTCACCAACATTACTTTTTCATTCACTATATACCTGATTCATATACGTAATAAAGTATAAATATAGGTTTTAACAGAGCCGTATACTGGCGGGGCAGTATAGGATATGTATACGTACATCTCATCGGAAAGAAAACACTTTTTTCCACTTTTCTAGTGTGGTAAAAATGATTTCTTCAGATTCATTCTTCACAAATCAATGGAAGTTATAGACTTATTCTGATCTACGTAGTTGAGCATTTTACGGTATGCCGTAAGATACTTGGTATCTTAACTGCTTGCTACAGTTGTTGCAGTTCTTTGTTCCACCTTTCAGATACAAATCTATATGCAGGAAAAAAATTTCTTTGCAGGGTTGGACTTGATGAGAGGAATTTTTCAAACTATTTGTGGTGTGGTGTAAAGAATTAACAAAAAAATTTCCTCGCAGACGAGTCGGCAGACGCGGAGGTGGCCAAGCCATCCTCATGAAAAGATCGATTAGACATACTCAAATTGATCTAAACGAGGATGCGCTAAATCGTTTAGAAGCCTTAGGTATCGAAGTAAACCTTCAAAGGGGTCCACACCGAATCATAACGGTATATAATCCCCCCAACAACCGCATACAGCCGGAAGCACTCAGTACTCTCTAGCTAGAAACAGACACCGCGACAATAGCTGCAGGTGATTTCAACGCGAAACACACGCACTGGAGTAGAGCTACCAATCTGAACGGCCGAGCGCTATACGCTCACACCGATGAGCACGGTTATCAGGTTTTGGGACCGCCGTTGCCTATACACTACCAAATACCGCATAGACCTGATGTTCTTGACATAGCAGTTGTTAGGAACATCACTCTCAACTGGGATATTTATGTGATTTCTGAACTTGACTCAGATCACAACCCAGTGATCTGAGTCAAGTTCCCCCTTCTAGGGGAAGGCTCCCCAATACAAAACGACAGCGAAGGAATCAGGACCAACTGGTAAGCTTTCAAACCGTACTTGGAAGCAATCCCCGCTATAGAACGATCACCCGAAACCCCCAATCCTTAGACGCTACGGTAACACGGTTCGAGGAAAACATAAGAAACGCTCTCACAGCGGTTACCACGACCTACGTGGAACCAAGGAAATCCTATAACGAATTTCCCCGACGGATTAAAACTCTAATTAGAGAAAGAAACCATCTCAGAAGAAGATACCACAGAACTCTATTTCCAGGAGATAGAGCCAGTGCGAATGCGAAAGCCAGCGAAGTAAAACGCGCCATTCTTGACTTAAGGAATGAACGCTGGCGCGAATGTCTCCTAGGTTTTGAGCCCGGAGATAACTTTCTTTGGCGATTAGTCAAGAGCAGGAAAAACAAAAGAGAAGCTTCGACGCCAATACATGGCCAACGAGGTATCTGTTTCACAACGGAAGATAAAGCCTTAACCTTCGCGATGATATCGATAGAGATATCCGAATCGAGGAAGCAGTGAAAGATACACTGCTACTCAATGACAAGGACGTCATCAGACCTGTATCAGAAGAAGAACTGAATTGGCTGATTCGAGCCAGCAAGCCCAAACAAACCACAGGAGCTGATGCAATAACAAACAAGTTATTGGAACAGTTGCCAGACAACCAAATGAAGTCACTTCGAAACATCATTAACAGCTCCCTATATCTCAGACTCTTTCCTAAGATCTGGAAGCACGCTAAGATTATCATGATACCCAAAAAAGGCCAAGACCCAAGATTCCCTCAAAACTACAGACCCATAGGTCTGTTAGGCTACATGGCCAAGGTCGCGGAGAGAGTAGTCCTGCAAAGGTTGAACGAACAGATTGAAGACAGATAACTTCTACCAGACGAACAGTTCGGCTTCAGGAGAGCCCACTCTTGTAAACTACAAGCCCTAAGACTGGTTGAAAATTAAATCCAGGAGATGAATAGAAAGAGACACGTACAAATCTAACTATTAGACATCTCGAAGGCTATCGACCGTGTCTGGCACGAAGGTATTCCACACAATATGATTAATTTCAACCTACCACTGGAACTAGTCAAGTGGATAGGGTCCTACCTGAAGAACAGAACTTTTACTGTGAAGCTCAACAACATCCGTTCACCGGTAAGACAAATAGAAGCTGGAGTCCCACAGGATGCAGTCCTTTCACCCACGCTTTACAACCTCTATGTCAGCGATCTCCCGAGAACAGACCATATTAAGGTATCTCTCTATGCTGATGACACCGCCCTGATGTTCTCGGCCATGGCAAGAGAATTCGGCGTAGCTTATATGCAGACTGCAGTTGCAGTTCTTGAGATTTGGTTCCTGGAATGGAAAATCCAAGTGAACCCTGCAAAAACACAAGCGATTGCATTAGGTAGGCAAAGTGCCTACCCGAATCTCAGAGTTACTATGGCAGAACAAGAAATCGCCTGGAGCCCCCAGGTTAAGTACCTAGGTCCAACTATAGACCGCAAGCTTACCTGGGCCAAGCACATCGAATCCGTGAAGACTAAAGTGAGTGCTGGGATGTCATATTTGTATCCCCTCCTCGATCACAAGAGCAAACTAAGTCTTAAAAACAAAGTCTTACTTTATAAGACTGTGTTTAAACCCATGATAATGTATGCCTCAGGAGTCTGGGGATATACAACAAAAACACACGTCGAAATTCTGAAACGGGTCCAGAATAAAATCCTAAGGATGACAACAAACGCTCCGTGGTATGTACGGAACGCAAACATCAGACGGGATCTGAATCTCCCAACCATTCAGGAGAGTATGCAGTCCCGAAATAGAGGAGTTTTCGAAATTGCGGAAACTCATGAGAACCCCCTAGTCAGGGCCGCGGTAGATTACACTATCGACGACCCTTCCCGCTTCAAAAGGCCTCGCATCTCCGCGAGGTGAGGTCACTGGCTAGTGACCTCGGAAAGCTACGAGTTGAATGGAGTTGAATGTCAATACAATAAACAAGTCACTAAATAAAAGAGATTGACTCCTCACAGGATACAAAGAAAAATATTACATTAAAATTTCAATAAAAATCGTTAATTGTTTCAAAATTATGGATTACCGGTAAAAGCCATGAGGTTGAAGAACAAAGAGAGAGACACAAAACAATTGACACTGTCAGCTATCATGTAATTCAGTTTAAAAAGGTGTGTTTGTTTATAGATGATGAGCCATGGAACAAAAGAGAACTAATTATGGTGCAAGTGTGATCAAAGACATCTGCTGTTCTGTAAGTAAATCAAGGAGAAAACCCAAAAATCAAATATGTTAATTGATTGAACAACATCCTCATTAGTCTTTAGGAGAAAACAAGTGAAGAGGAGTTGTAAAATAAAAGTAAAACCCTGCCTTAGGGAGGTTGGAATTTTTTTATTGAAGAGAAAATGTTTGAAATTTATGAAAATTATATTAATGAAAGACCAGAATTATTATTGGTTTGGAATTCATGTAGATTTTTGTCAATGTCTAATAAAAAGGCATATTTTTCACTAAGGTGACCAATGTCTGATTTTTTGTTGAGGCAATTATTAAATTGTAAAATAAATGACATTTCCAAAAACAATCTTTTAGATGTGTTTCTTTCAGTGGATAAAATTTTTGTTGAATTGTAGTCCATTTTATGACCTTCTTTGAACACATGGTTACTGAGAGCACATCTCTCAGGATGTAATCTACTATCACTTTTATGTGAACTAATTCTGTCTTTGAGCAATCTTGACGTTTGACAGAACATTAATCAGATTCCTTACGTCAAATAATTTCAATAATTATTGAATTTTTCACGAAAATAATATTTGCATTCAAACTGTTGTCTTGTAAATTCAACGAAGAAATAAAATCAATAGATCTTTGTACGGCTGTTGATAGCCAAGAAATTTCCAAGCTCACTCTTTCCATCAGTTTAATTACATATTTGATTATAAATAAACGGCCATCACAGTTGTCATACAATACAAATTCATACAGTAGATGAAAACAAAATATTCAGATGGAAAAAACATTTATTTTTATCGATAGAAGCAGCAATCATCGACTGACATCAAACTCTAAAATACAGGGATCTTCAAGGGTGATCATCTTATCTCATTATTCTTGAACTAATTCGCCGGAAAGGCCATTCTATGATGTTGCAACTGAAACAGAAATGCAAAGTGATTGTTACGTTTTCTATACCTATTCATTCAACAACCTATCCAAATAATTATTCTTACCTCACCTAATATTGTAAATTCTATTCTAGATACTAATATTATAGATGTGAAAGTTTGTTTGGACGTAGAGACGTTTGTTAATCAATTATAATAAATCTGCTGGAGGAAATACATTTCAACTCGGTAAAAATATTATAAATTCATCTCCTGATGATGTAGGGCGCGTCGAGAAACAGTAATTTTGTTCTAATGAGGAAAAAGTATTCTCAATTGATAAATGTGAAAGTTTGAGTGTTCAAATATTTGAACGTTCACTTAGTTGCTATCCAACAGCAGAGCACATACTTTGTGACTGCCCCGCTGGGGACCGAATCAGGTTTTCAGAATTTGGCAGAGCCCTACTCTTACCATCTGACCTGAAAGACTACTCACCATACAAACTAATCGGCTTGGTTAAAGAGCTGGGTTTATTTAGTCGAGTGTAAATAGGTGTGAGCCACAATAAACCTTTGCGGGTTGCGGTAGAGGGTCGAATAGACCCACTCACTTTCGACCTAATCTAACCTAGTTGCTACCCAGTAATGCAAAAAATTATTGAACGGATTTGGGTAAACGCACACTGACCTGAATTAACATATCGTATACTTTTTATCCCGATACAAAACTTGTTTCGAAGACTGTTATCAATTCATTTGTATTTTATCTATATTTGAGGATACTTTTGAATTTCCGAGATGATTTTGACTCTTTTCATGAAACCTTTCCTTCATCCCTCTGCCATAAGAAAACTAATGAAATAGGAAATATGTGTGTAAGCCACGTTGGATGACAATTTGAACATTTAATTAGATATTGTAAACGATGTAGTTGGTTAGGAATATTATGACACTATTTTTTTTTGTTACTTGGTATATTACATGTTCGCGCGATATATGGAGGTTATGTAGAGGTTTGAGTACTAGACCAAAAATGGACCCTTCTTTTATAAGGTAGCTCGGACCGGAAATTGTATTACCATATAGTAATGAGAAAAAACATCAACAAACACATGTATTTACAAAGCTGAATTTTCCATTACAAAGGCTACAAAGATCGCTGGAAAAAACTGGAGGTACGTATTTGAAAAAATGAAGGTGATGATGAAATATAATGAACGAAACGTTGCAATGGAAACTGGTTTATATCAGATTATAACAAATATGATACAGTATTGAAAGTTCCTCTACCATATTTCAATATTATCCGAAATGGAAGCGGTAGAGGCTAAATACAACAATTATAATTTTTGGCGAATATTTCAAAAACAACCACTGATATTCTTTGGAAGATTCCCTCATCTTTTTTTGTATCAAGATGGAGTAATAGAAAGCCAAAAACTTTCTCTCCCAAAAATTAATCACTCCTAAAAATATAACTTCTTTAATTCAAATAAGATTCCTCTTGGCTGGGATCAAATCAAATAGGTGAATGAATGTCATTACGATGTCATCGATGATATAAGCAGATCAAGCTTATTCCGTGATATTAAAAATCGTAATTCATGAATAAGTTGTGGGTATTTTCTATAATGTTATCCAATTTGGTACTGAAGAGCCTTAGGGCAAGTGTCATACAGCGAAACATCGATATATACCAGTGAGGATGACAGTGTTCCATGTAAGTGCTATTTGTTACCATTCATTTAAAGTAGAACTCATATGAATGATATCTGATTTTTATTCCACAACGAATGTTTGAAATACAAAATGAGTAGAAAAAGAATCTTCTTTTTAATTCATTGTTCATATAGAATTATTTGTTTCGAAAGATTTTTTTCTTTCGTGTAATTCAATGTTTATATGAAAATAGCTGTTTCAGGAGGACTTTCTTTCAGTTTGTGTCTGAAAGTTACTTCTTTGCATGATCTACACATCCATGTATAGAGTTATTTATTTTCAAATTGATTACTTCCTTCCTTTCTTTGGAACATTCCCTCATCTTTTTTTGTATCAAGATGGAGTAGTAGAAACCCAAAAACTTTCTTTCGCAGATCATTCAAGTTCGCCAAAATAGGAAACTTTTGTCCAAACCGACCGACCTTGTAGGTTTTACCGTTTCCGAAATAACAATAATGGCATCATCTAAAGATGCTTGTATAATTCTGCAAAAACAATGGGACCGAGATTTGGATATAAAATTGCTACGGGTTTATTGAATCCAGTAGATAGTGATGTTTTCTCAACCTCACGGTGTAGAAGGACTTTTGAAAGTAGCAGAGATAGAGAACAGAATGCATTGAAGAAATTACCACAACCCGAGCAAGTGAATACATCTTTCCCGAAACAAATCAAAAGCAATTCATATTTTTCTGTTTTTATCACACCAAATATAGAAATGAAATGTATGACATACACTTCCATTGGTGGGTGAAACGTGGGTCTAGAAGAATGTTACAGTTCTGGTGTTTTGGGAACAGCCATTGTCAGAGAAATATCAAGAGAAAAACTGTTTTGCATGTCACAAGCTTTGGCATAAGAAAGAATTGAAACCCTATGAAACCATTCTATTTATTGTTACAAAAATATATGTTCACAAGTGTTGTTTATGACGAAGAATTTCAAGAACGAGGTTTTAATGATTCCTACTTATTCACCAAACTCAAACATCTGTTTATGCAGCTGCAGGTTCGTAAGAATGTATCATGTTTCTCTCCAACCGATTTCCTGGAGTTTTTGAAGTCCACTAGATACTCGTTAGAACAACAAGAGAATTGTTTCGAATTCTTGGGGTTCTTGTTGAATACTCTTCGTGAGCAAAACAATAGCAGAATCAATACTCCTGACCGCTCTGGATTGAATGATTCCATACAGACTATCTCATCTTGTGTTTTTAAATATTTTGCTGGAAAAATCCCCACTTGTTTACTTTGTAGTGAATGTTCAAGAGGTAGCAAAAACGTATGCGACTTTCTGAAACTTCAACTAGCGTTTCCTAATATGGCTAATAACCAGTCCGTGCAAAGCTTATTGTTAATCATCTGAAAATGGAACTTTTAAGTGGTGATGATCGACTATATTTCCAAATATGCGCCAAACTAACTGACTGTTATAAGAAAACAAGTATAGCTGAGGCACCAGTCAATCTAATAATTACACTGATGATCTTCAGACATGAGTCAACCTCTGACGGAAGCACCAAACTCTTACGAAGTTTCGAAATAGATAAACACTTCAATTTAGCAGACCACTATCATAATCTTCATGCAGTCATTGTTCACTGTGGTTCTGGCGTTGAACCTGGTCATAATACGCCTTGGTCAAAGACGAAACGGACTGATTTGAGTTTGACGATAGTCGTTTCATTTAGTGTTCTGGCGATATATTGAATTTTTTGGGGCCTCTGGAGACACCCTACGTTTTGTTTTTTTTGCAAATCAAGATCTTCAGATGATGCGGTGCTGTAGGTTTTTCCGGGTTTTCCTGCAGCTGGAAAAGCAAATGCGTCACTGGAATCAATGAAGTCGCCCCAGAGCGCCAATTAATTTTTGTTGTTGTTTTATAATTTCATGATTTGTATTTTGGAAGTGTTGTTATGTTCACTTGCTTCTTGATATGGAGTTATTTTCTACCAAGAGAACAAAAAACTAGTATGTGTTTGTGACATCGTCTAGACAATGATAAATTGGCCGCTCGCAATCAGCATCACAAACTTTTTCTTATAAACGAGAAGTAACAACCGACAGTTTTATAAATCTCATCATAACAGATAGAAATTTCAAATTTCTCAATAATTAGTACACAAAAGATGAAAGTTATAGTTCACCCTGTTGGTGACGCCAACTTTGTTGATGAATTAATCGTCGAGTGTATTTTCTAGAAAATGAAAATCTGAATAAGTATTTGGAGTACCTCGAACCTTCAATGCTGAGAAGAGAAAAGCCGAATATTCACTAAAAATTTATTATAAAATGAAATCTTAAGCCAAAGATCACAAAAATATCAAAAATGACATACCCATTGTCTGAATATTCTCAGTTGCTCCGCATATCTTGGTTCTAAAAAAATCTGAGGTTGTTCAGACTGGTACAGAAATCTCTGGTTATCAGTTGATTCCACGTTTTCATCATTTTGGAAATATTTCTCACCTTCAGAATACTCATTTTGATCGTTATGCCTTTTGGCAACCCCACCAAAACACGAATGTCCATAATTGAGACATCCACCTGAAAAGTAGAAAAATAAAAGTATTGTTGAGAGTAATGACGAATAGTCTTTTCAACAATTACTGAATCATTTAATCCCGGATACAGAATCAGATCCGGACCCAGATTTCGGAAGAACAGACATCAACCTAGGACACACAATTGTGAAAAATAATTGAGTTTTAATCACTCGGTTGACTAATAGAGGAATTGAAAATTTTCGATCTTTGACAAGTAGTTCATTCAGCTCATGAAATCGATTAGATGATCGAAAACATTTCAGTAAAGTAGTATGCAACAAGGCCGGTGGCGAAATATACCTCGCCAAGGCTGATACGAATGCTTCATAATTGTTCTGGTTATTCACGGGATTATTTTGCAGAATTTCTCGTATTTTCAGTATGAGGCCTGTTGCTTTTTCTTCATTTTTCCACCCTTTATTTTCCGCAGAGGTCTCAAAATCTCTGCGAAAAATTGACTATGAAGATTCGTCATCAACAGTTGGAGTATGAAGATTCGTCATCAACAGTTGGAGTATCATTAAAATTATTGCAAGATGGGGGAGATACTGATTCAGTTTTACAGTTTTCCACAGCAATCCTCAATGACTCCGGTGGTTTTATGTGAAGTTTCCGAAAAACCTCTTCAAATTTTCTCTTGACTCCTTCATGCTCCTTTCCAAACACATCTAGAAGGAACGAGAATACAAGTAGGGTTGAGCTCGACCTTGGCCAAGTCACAATCTATCGGTGATGACAAGCGGCGACAGGCTTTTTTATTTTTCATGGAATTATTTTACATCGTTCTTCTGTAAATTCAATTAATATAAAATCGAAGGGCATTTTCAATATCTCAGATATTATTTGAGAAGATGAAAAGAAGAGTGATCAAAAAGTATTCATTTTCAATCAGACAAAGTTTCTCTCGATAGAGATCTTGTCATAAAAATTCATAACTTAGATGGGCTCAATATAAAAAACCATCTGTAGTAATTTTTGCAGCATATTGGAACAGCTTGTCAAAAGTTGCAATGGTGAAGTAAAATTACTTTTTGAATTTTTTCTCAATATCTCTTGACATAGAAAGCCTAGCTTACATCGTGATAATAATAGGCTCTATAATACGAAACTCTCCTTAAATTCAACCCTTTCTGTAATTCTCACCGTTTACATGCATCGTTCTGAATTTCACATACCGGTATATACAGGCCGTTTCTTCAAGCATACGGTTGATTTTATACTTCAGTATTTATTTAGTTATTTCCGATTCATATCATCAATTCTTCCATATTTTTTATCGCAAAATTTCGTTTATTCCCAAAACAGCATATGAATTAGAGCTTCCAGTTCTACCCCTCTGTTCGTAAATTGTTTCAAATTATTTTTTTCACATCATATCCTTTTCGCGTTTGGCAAATATTTTGATTTCATATTTTTTGAATTGCTGTATTTTCAAATTTCCAATCTATCAATCATGTCTGACAGCAAAAATACGAATTCCTAATAACGTTCACTATTTTTTATACAATTAGATAAGTGCAATTCGTTCTCGTTGTGACAAATTACACCAATAACACTGTCATATATATTTTTCAACATAGTGGTTCTGCTTTTGATTTTTTTTTTATTCTTATTCAACTGGTGGAGTTCTTTCCTGTGGATGAAATTGATTTAACAAAAATAAATAAAATTAATGATAATCAAATTCGACTTAGCCAACCTCCAAGTAAAATTAGTGAATACCTTGTAATGTTCAATCGATCAGAAATACGGCAGAAGATCATTCATTATTTATTTACTATTCATTATATTTTCAAAATGAAAGACCGGTGACCTTTTATCAAATGGTTATATTTAGCCTGCCCTGTTTGTTTGAATCAAATTTAGTAATTGAAGTTTGACCTCCTTCCGGACAGATTGATCTGAAATTTGGTACACACATTAAGTTTTGATGACAATATAATTTAATAAATTCTGTATCAAAAATTCTGTATGACTGTAATTCAAAGATGGCCGCAACTAACATAATGGCAGATTATATATTGTTTCACAACTACCTCAATATGGTAGTAGTACACTTTGAAAAAGATGCAAATTCAAGATGGCCGCAACTACAAAATGGCGGATTACATATATTTTCACAACTAACCCAATATGGGTATCAAATGACAGTCATTGACTAGCAGAATAGTAGTACACTTTGAGAAAGATGCTAATTCAAGATGGCCGCAGCTACCAAACCGCGGATTACATATTTTTTCACAACTACCTCAATATGGGTATCAAATTAAAGGGCTCAAGTAATAGAATAGTAGAACACTTCGAAAAAAATGCCAATTCAAAATGACCGCAGCCACAAAATAGCGGATTACATATCACCTTGTAATACTGAAGCATTAAATGAACTATACAGAATGAGAAAAATTGAGTAACAAAATTAGAAACTTTAAAACTTGAAAATAAAGTAAGTGAAAAATGTTTTCAAACGGTTTTATTGAAAAAATCTTATAATAATGATTTAGATAATATACTAAATCCACATATCTTTATATAGAGTTAATTTTCGAAATTGATCGGTTTTTCCTTTCTTTGGAAGATTCCTAAATTACATTTTTTTGTATCGAATTGGAGAGGTAGAAAGCCAAAGCCTTTATTTTCAAATAACTGAAAAATGAAAAAGAACATCCATATTTCGTGAAAACAGTTAATTTTGGTGTCAAAGGGTCATCTTATTTATGTAGATATCCAGCACTAGGCGTCATCCGTTAGGGCGTCGCAACACCGACGCCAATTTTTTGAAATGGTAACCCAGTATTTTCAATTGGTCGAAAAATGGTTAAATTTTCAAATGCAGACAAATTGGATATGATATGTATTTATAGCGAAGCAAGAAGAAATTCATAAGAATCGGTATCCTGACAGAAAATTATCGTCAGACAAATCATTCGCTGGCTTAGCCAAATCTTTGGCACGAAATGGATGTTTTAATGAACGGAAGCGAAAAAAACCAAAAACGGTTACTGATGAGAATCACAGTGTTGTAGTGCTATGTCAAATAGTGTTGGAACCATATAGTTCTACCAGCAATGCATTGTAACATTTCGAAATCGTCAATACAACGTATTTTGTCAAAAATCAAATTCCATCCATACAAAATACATTTGGTTCAAGGACTACATCCAGGTAAAAATCTTCATATTTCATTTTTAATAACTAAAATATATTCTCATATTTAGGAGATGCTGATAGAAGATTGAACTTCATTGCATGGTTGTCTACCCGTATTCATAATGATGATCAGTTTCTGAAAAAAATATTATGGGGTTATGAAAGCCGTTTCCATAACAACGGTTTAATAAACAAACATAATTGTCACTATTGGTCTGAGGTGAACCCTCATTGGGTGCAAGAAACGAGATTTTAGTCTGTATGGGGGGTTAATGTTTGGTGCGGAATCATTGATGGTTATTTGATAGGACCTCATTTCTTCGAAGGAATTCTCAATGGGGAGACGTACTTGGTTTTTCTACAACATGTGTTACCGAATCTCTTGGAGAATTTACCAATACAAACTCGACTGGATATGTGGTTTCAACCAGATGTTGCACCTCTACACAATAATAGAATAGTTACCCAGTATTTGGATGATACTTTTAATCAGAAATAGATTGGAAATAGATTTCTTTTTGTGGAGATATGTCAAAGACTTAGTTTATATGCGACGTCCACAAAATGTAGAGGATTTGAAAAATAGTATCACAAATGTTTGTGCTTCCATAACGCGAGAGACGCTTTTAGCTGTCACGATCGGGAATTACTAAAAATTTGCAATATGTGTATTCTACGTGAAGGGAGGCAGATCGAACACTTACTGAAATGATTCTTGTTATCACTAATTGATTTCGTTATCATCATGTTAGTCGAGTTATGGTCAAAGTAACATATTTTTGGTAATTTGAAACATTTATTTTAATTTTTACAGAAATACGCAACTAGATAAAATTGAACAGACAATGGAATCATAACTGACGGATTCATTTCATTAAACTCGTATTATTGCATTCATTTTGACTTATTCATGGCCCTCTTTATAATACGCAATAAAATTGCCTTTTTTCATCAGTATTTAAGAAAAACTATAAGTGTGCTATATGGCTAAATTTAGAATTTAATGCAGAATCCAAAAACGAATCGTAAAATCTAGGTTACCATTCAAAAAAATTGACGTCGGTGTCGCGACGCCCTAATAGATGACGCCTATTGCTGTATCTATTCGCAAATAAGAGGACCCTTTAACATCAAAACCATCTGCCTTCATGGAATATGGATATTTTCTCTCATTTTTCAGATATTTGACCGCGGAATTTTTATATGAGGCACCCTGTATATCTAACATAAATACTAAAGTTTAGGTAGCGGAATTATTTTTTGAGTTTATATTATAGCGCACACCCCTAAAAACGTTTCAATAAAAACAAATAAACCAACCATGGACGAGTGTCAAGATGAAAATTGTTTTAATGGATGCATTTTAGTTTTGCGAACAAGAAATTTCAATGACATTTTTTCGCACGGACAGACAGTAATTTGTTAGGAACACATTTCAAAAATTTGAAAAATGGATAGCAAATCACAGTTTTGATATTTTTTTCGACAGAGTGATTATTTTCCTCTGTTGTAACGACGTCACTTTGTATGCAGAAAACATTCTTCAAGAGCGATACAGTAATATGCCAAATCGTACCCAGATCAAAATCAACCAGATCAACGGCATCTTCTAAAAGTGTATGTGAAATTTCGGAATATCAAGAGTGTTTAGCTAGTATATGAATAAAATTGATTTCTCAATTAACGAGGCGAGGAATTATACCGTTCTGGGCTATTTTGAAATTTGCCATGAGAACTTCATACAAGAACTTATCCAGTATTCAAATCTACCTTATAATCACTGTTGAAATTGTTCAGCCCAGGCTTCATTGGAAAGAAATCCAAAGACATAACTTGTTATTTCGTTATTTTTATATCGAATACTGGTCAATGAAATAATTGTTTAATGGTCCAAGTAATACACCTTTTTCATCTCTGAAATGTACTATGAAAACGGGCATTATTGAAGTTTTTCGGAATAATTGGATCAATAATTGATGGATCGTTTTCTCATAATGGCCTCTTTAGTGGTGCAAGATAGTCATTTCAAACAATTTCTTGGATGAACTCGACCACCTCATAAGCACAATTTTCATTTTTGGTAGTATCTGGAGCATCTGAGCACTGTATAGAGATATATGAGCTTCTGGTTGTTGAAATCTAGGATTCTACAGTGCAGGTTAGATAACTTTGATATTTATTGAACACAACAGTATGTACAATCAGATGTGACAAACTAACTGGAAACCAAAAAAAACAATGATAAGATTATAAAACGTGTTCGAGACAGTATTGCCACAGATCCACGAATAAATACTCGAACACACGCTCTATTTGTGGAATTCTTGGCACTTGATACATTCACTGAACTTGTTCACATCAAGAGCCTTGGTCAAAGAATCGGCGACCATCTTCTTGGTAGGTATGTACGTGGAGGAGAGAAGCTTTGCTTTCACCTTTTCTTCCATAAAGTGGTGTTGTACGTCGATGTGCTTGGTCCTTGGTTGATAAGCACCATTCAATGCCAGATTTCTTGCTTCCTGGTTATCGCAGAAGATCTGAGTTAGACTAATCAAAGTTTGCTCAATTTCTTCAGAGATACCTCTCGACCATAAAGCTTCTTGTGCTGATGAAGACATTGCCATGTATTCGGCCTACTTCTTCGTAGGGGATTTTCTTCATGTTGTCCCTTTCTCCTTCTATTCGTGGCTTTGCTTTATTCATATTAAATCGTTTGAGAATCTGTTCAATATAATTCTGCTGACTAAGCCAAATTGTCTTGGATTGGTGATCATAAGTTAATTGAAGTCCTAAAAATAGTTTGTCCTCACCAAAGTCGGTCATTTTGAATGATCTTGTGAGTTGTAACTTGACCTGATTTTTCAATTTTTCATTGGTCGAAAAAAAAAGCAGATCATCCACCCAGACAGCCACTATTATCATACATTTTTCTGTTATTCTGAAATAAACACAAGAGTCAAATATTGACTGGGTCAAACCATATTCGGCTCTCTTCGAGATATGTCCATACTGCAAATTTCCATGAGTCGAAATTTTCTCGTCCCTTTAGACGTTCAACTGGCAGCGAAAGGTACTGAGTCATGGTGGATTGGCGAAACGGAAATTAACAGTTTGGACGAAATTCAAGAACTTTTGGTTCCTGAGCCCATAACCTGTTAAAATCCAGGATTCTACAGATCATGATATATTTTTTTGATATTTATTGAACACAACAATATGTACAATCAGATGTGACATGAGTTGAATACACAAAGTGGCAGACTAACCGGAAACCAGAAAAAACACTGATAAGATTACAAAACGTGGTCGAGACAGTGTTGCCACTGTTGGCAACACAGAGTTGGAGATTTCTAAAGAACTTTCCAACAATGATCATTGTTTGAATACTCAAGTAAACTTAAAGTAAACTTCCCCTTCATAAGAGGATTATGAATTATTAATTAATCACAGTTTATTAATATAATTTATTCAATATTTTCCTCTACATATTCAATCAAACCCATAATGGATCACTCCTCAAGTTGGTACCATTATTTTAACATGACACTTGACACATTCTATCTCAAGTTGTCCTTCTTCATAAGATACTTTGACTGAACCACATGGCCTGAATCCAAAAATGTATTTTCTTGGCTATAAGCCTATTTTGTTTTATATAATTTAAATATTACAATGTACAATTCACTTATCTTGATACTTCCTGTTGCCTGACAAGTAAGTAATCTCAAACAATTTTTCCAAATTTCTTAACCTTAAAAAATTTTACAACTTCAATTTCACTAAATTCCCTTTTCAACTAGATCACTTACTTTCAGGTGAGCACTGATGATGACGAAAGTCGAAAGCGCTTTGTAAGAATTTTAAAATATTATACACTTTAATACAAAACCTCTTCGATTCATTAATTCAAATAAGTGTATTCAGCTTTTCCAAATCCTTTTAAGGTTTATTTTCCAACATTTAGATCAAGTTTTAGCTGAAAATAATTCACAATTATGATTTCATTTTCAAACAATTATCACTTCCACTACTATGAATGTCTACATGACTTCACTGTAGCTCTTGCTGGTAAATTCTCATCAAATAACTCATTTCAAGTTTGATTAAGGCTGAAAATTCTCATTGTTATGCATAATATGTATTTATCCTTGTAAATTAGTGTCGTAGAATAACTCTGAAAGTACAGATAATTTATTGTTTGATAACTGAATTTAACATATGGGTCCTTATTTTCTTTGGCACATAACTCAAAACTTCATTTGACTTTTGAATAAATTGTTGACGTATCAACAGAAATACCCTAAACGGTGGCATATGCAATCATAGAGTCATTTTAAACACAGGGCGTTAAAAATATCGGAAATATTTGTTTTATAACATTGTTAAAATCATAGATGAAAGATAGGTTTATCACGAAGCTGGGCTTGTTTTACATTGAAGTTCGAGTTGGTTCCTGTTACATCTTGCAATAAATAAGTTTTGGATTTTGTTAAGAATGAAACCCTTCAATACTGATCAATGACCGAATGGTCTTAATTTCCTAATCAGGTTCATCGTAGTTGTTTTTTAAGACTATGAGAAAAGGAAGGAATACATCGCGAATATTAGTATGGAACAGAGTCTTCCTACAGGTTATCAATGTTTCTAAATCACCTTATTATTCGAGTTCAGCCAACTCGGAATATTATTCTCTTGTTTTCTAATTTGAAAAAAATGGCCTATTCATTATGTAGAAATTCATGTTGAATATAGAATAAAGAAAATATTTTTTGTCTATTTTCTACAAAGTTTATTATCTGTTACGACCGGTTTCGGTTTATGAGACCATTTTCAAGTAACTGATACAATAAGAAGACAAGTACTCAAATATACATGGATAAGGTCAGATCCCTGTAATAGGTGCTTGAAATAATAAATGTTACCTGAATAATCAATACCAATAATTGGT
This sequence comes from Leptinotarsa decemlineata, assembly GCF_000500325.1. Classification (NCBI taxonomy): domain Eukaryota; kingdom Metazoa; phylum Arthropoda; class Insecta; order Coleoptera; family Chrysomelidae; genus Leptinotarsa; species Leptinotarsa decemlineata. The sequence continues at coordinate 102,621 of NW_019290490.1, forward strand.
TATCATGCTATTGTTATTGATCTTTGAGGTAACATTTGTTATTTCAGGTATCTACTACAGATACCTGACCTTAACAGTGTATATTCAAGTACTTGTCCTGTTATTGTATTAGTTACTTGAAAATGTTCTTATAAACCGAAACCTGTCGTAACAAATTATAAACTTAGTAGAAATTAAGGAAAAGTGTTTTTCTTTATTCTATATTGAAAAAAAATGGCTTCATGCTTGAAGGTTTTCCAACAATAAACACCTTTAAATGGTGTTTGATAACTAGTATGAGGTTCTTAACAAAGTTTACTACAAACCGAATTAGGAACTTTTGAGTATCACTGGGAAAATATATCCACGTGATAAAAGAGTATATGTAGTGAAGATTTTTTTCAAAAAATGTTTTGTTGAGTCGGATATTTATGAGATGATAAGAGCCATTTCCAAGAAGGTATCACTACACTGAAGTCTAAATCTGCCTAACTCTCAGATAGTGACACGCTGATGGGTGACATTGCACAGAAGCGTGATGGTTTTACTTCAGCTTCCTGCGCGGCATAAGCTGGATTAGTTGTTGTCTTTACGTCTAGTATCTGCCACACTTACCTAGAAAATCGTAGGTTCACATGGGAAGAAAGAGTGTCCCACCCTGGAGTATGTATTTGTGAAGTAGTTTCCGGAACTGCAGATAGAGTTCGGGATATTCAGCCCGAGAGTCGCCGTCAGGCGGCTCCGGTAAGTATAAACATTTCTTAACTAGACTCTAAATTGATCTCATTTTCAGATTCACTGAGAACCAACACTTGCTCGCGATTAAAGTCACTCGTCTGGGTTAGTTTTTGGGGATCTCATGCACGGTTCACTCCGTCTGAAATGACCCTCCCGGTACTAGTGAGGAGCTAAAACCCCCAAACAGGTCTATTAGTGATCGTCTCGACCAAATGCATATAATTTCAGCTTTTCATATATAGGGAGTTACTTGCAATGAATCTTCCAAATGGAAGATATTGCACACGTGCCTGATGGTTATACTGCAGCTTTCTGCGAAATACAAGTTTGTGTTCCTCTGATCTGAATGATGATCGCATAATTGCTTGGTCGACGTGTTACCGCTGCAATCTCCACATGCAACTCCTTATATGCCTTAGTTTTCTAGATTCACATTATCTTTTGGGTTGGTTAAGGAACTTCTGTTCTGTTATTGTTCTGTTGTTTTGGAATTTTTCCTAATTTGTACGTTACTACTCTGACGTAGGGCAGGGTGGGTTTGGTTTCCTTTGTATTTCCTTCCTTCTTGTTTTCCTTCTTGCTTCGGTGTGACTATATGAATTGTATGCTTTCTATATCTTAATCCATTCTGCTGAAGAGATTTTTATATGTCGTTATACCATTGAAACTCAGGAGCGAATCCAGGTTCGATCGTGGAAGTTATTTTTTTAAGGACAAAACACAAGCACTATGAGAAAATCCTCAAGGCGCTCTCAGAGCGGTGCCTGTGCGAAAGTAGCGATTGACATTGGATTTGAATCGATGGAGATTAAATCTATTTCTGAGGTGTACCGCTCTTGGCGGAATCTAATGTGCCAAGTAGCTTGAACACTTCCTGTGAAAATATCTATAGAAGAGAGACAAATCTCCAACCTTTCTTCGATAATATAATCCAGACTATCAAGGTTGCTCGTGATGTTCACGTCTCCAATCATCAGGCGTATGGCTCTTTTCTTGATGGAATCCAGCAACTTCAGAAGAAGTCAAGTATCCCACATCTTTGAAGAAGGTTCTAGTTTTTCATGTTCGATGTGCTTTTGAAGATATAGTGGCTGAAAGTTTCGTCTTGCAGAAACGTTTACGACAGTGTCGACCTTTCGGAAGTATTAGAGGCGATTCCAGAACAGATTTGGATTCCAGAATGTTTGGAAATAGTCTGAAACTTTCGGAAATATTCTAGAACTAACCAGATCATTGTGGATCATTCCAGAACATTTTCAAATATTGTGGAATGTTCTGGAACGTTATGAATCATTCGAAGACTTTTTGTGGGGATGGCGTTACCCATTGGCAGAAATATGTAAACAAAGATCCATCGACCTGTTATAGTTAATATTAAATAGTGTTATTCGATATTTTGTCAATATTCTTATATTTGATAATAGCTCTGATTAGTTATTATACAAATTATTATACACCTTCTGTGTCGATATACTATAGAATAAAAATTCAGAAACAGTTTACTGATATTTCAACCTTGTTGGGTATCAGAAATTGTTGAATCATGGAAACTGTAGAAAATTTAAATTATTCCCAGTATTTTCTCAACTATTTCACGTATTTCCATTATTTTTTACAGCAAGCAATTAAAGAGTTCAAATATTCAGTTGACATATTCATGTTTCAAAAATATTCATCAAATTCCATACCCGAAAAAAATATTCATAACTCATCCAACCTACCTAAAAATGAATGATGATGATCACAATCCGGACAATTGAAGAGATATCAAAAAATGCCTGACCTAAAAATATGTATACTTCTACAAATTTTCAAATCACACACTGCTATCTGTCACATTAAAGAAGTTTTTATATTTTTGTACCCATACCAAATAGTTGATATATCCATTTACACCAAAAGAAAATGAAGTGACGCTAAAATGAATCAACTGAAAACTTACGTTTCCCCTCGACGTTTGTACTGATGGAAACAAGCAACACAATTGTATAAAGCGACAGAATGGGGTAGAACAACATTGCTTATGATTAAACAAAGGACTTCAAACAAGGAACTGGATATTCACAAGGAGATTAATGTATTATTTCCACTGGTAAACTCGGAATGATTCAAAAACATTTCCAGCCAACCATGTGGACTTTCAGTCAACTAGTGCTCTTGCGTAGTTTAGTAAAATTGTTTTACAAGGGCTTTCATGAAATGTCTTTTTCGGGGACTGACTTGATTGGAACCGCTCACAAAACATTTTCCTCACTTTTTTTTCTTTGCACATTCGATAACAGAAATCTATGGCAAACGTTTCCTACTTCATTTCGACTTCATAATCAGACAGTTCTCTAGAAAAATAGTTTTATAACATCCATTCACAAATCAGGATATGCCTAACCATCTTTTTGATTCTGAAATAACTAGATAACAAACAAAATCACTTTTTTTTCCAACAGTACCCATCAATTATAAATTCAACTTGTTCTCAGTCAATCCCAATAAAGGTATCTTCGTAAGGGGAGATGTCGACCTTACTTATCCCGGATTGTCCTTTAAAAGACAGTTGAGTCCAGCAGCTCATTCGTGGTTTCGCTTAGCAGCACTGATGAGACCTACGGCAGGTCGAGATAGCGCTGTCACAAATGCGTTGTGTTTGGGCTCTGGCTTTATTCATCAACGTATTCTCCATCAAGAGCCATACAATCATTCCAGCGCCGCTCTAATATTTCAATACCGCTTTTGTAGATCAATTTATCTTTTGCCTCAAAATAGGCCTCAGTTTCAGCAATGAACTTTTCATTCGATGAGCAGTTTTCAAGATCTGCGAACATCCAGTAGCCGCTGGGAGCCAAATCTGGTGAATACGGTGGATGTAGGAGCAATTCGATGTTCAATTCACATAGTTTTGCCATTGATTTCATTGACTTGTAACACGGTGCGTTATCTTGAAGAACCAATTTTTTTTCTTTGCCATATGCAATCGTTTCTCTGCAAGTTTGGCCTTAAAACGCCCCAATAACGCTATACAATATTCACTGTTGATGGTATTTCCCTTCTCGAAATAGTCGATAGATATTACACCACGCATATCTCAAAATATCAAGGCCAAAACCTTTCCAAACGATCGTTGTGCTTTCGGGCGCTTTGGACGAGATTCACTAGATGCACAAACATAAAACTATCGTTGAAAATAGACAAAAGTATGTTTTCATAGTGTATCCTCAGTGAACATGAATTTCCACAAAATAAACAAGTCGTCAATCAAAGAAGTGCACATGGTCAAACATTGCTCAGAATCATCAAGAAGTTTTTGTTTCTGGTTAACAGTGATCTTGCTGCGCACCCACTTTGAACAGAGCTTTCTCATAGTAAATCTGCAATATACAGCCAACACGTTCTTTTGATATACTGTAACTATTTTCAGTTGAAGGTGATTCATTAGCAACGTCGCACTTGAAGTGACCTACGGATAATCCTCTTACCAAATCTGCAGAGGCGTACCAAAATAATATTTTTATTTATTTTAACACATAGGTAATTACCTAAAAATTGTTGTAGTAGGTGGCGCTACCTGGTGTCAATGGTGAAACTGATTACATTTTCTTATTATGCGTAATACAGTACTTCAAAAAAACAGAAAAATTTACAAAATGATTCATTATGTTCCTTTTATATAGAAAGAGAGCTACAAAGCAAAGAAATAATTACCTATGTTATGCTTATGAAGTTTCAGAATCGATCTATTATTATTTGGTCGAAAACAGTGTCTACCATCCCGTCCAATCTCCACATGTTCTCTTCTTCCTTGATCACAGGCATACAGCATTAGCCCAATCTTCTTTCCGTATCCGTCCCATTGCGAGTTCTTATAAACGTTGGACATCAGAAATAGTATATGTCACGTTGTCACGATCTACGTAACCTTTAATTTGAGCCCAGATTAATTCTATCGGGTTCAACTCGCAATGGTAAGGAGGAAGTCTCAAAATGGTGATGCCTTCAGCACGAGCTATTGTATACACCACATGCTGGCGATATCTGTCACGATGCTGTTTAATGACACTCATAAACTTTAACCATTTGGCTCGACTCGTGAAAGAAGGGATTCAAACCATCCTTCAAAGCGTTGAGCGTCCATGTCTTCGTGATAATCCCCCGTTTTTTTCTGATAAAAAAATTAGTGCATCATTGTCAAAAAAGCCACTCTCGCTACCTATATGGGCAACAATTAGTCGTTGTCCTTTACACATTGGTCCGCGTAACCCTGTTGATAAACCGCCCACAAAGGCTTGACGATAACTAGTTAAAGTAGTATCTTGCCAGATCTTAGATATTGAATGACCAGCATTCACCCACGTTTCGTCCAGATAATAAGTCTATTAGAGAACAGAACGCATTTTTCTAATAGAGCGAAGATATCTCCGTCTTCTCTTTCTATTAAGACAGATTTACGGGATCGTTTGGCATATATAAATTTTAAATCTTCTTTTATTATTTTCCTTAACTTCTCTTTACTCATTTTTGCAATGAGATCATTATCCATTACCTTTGTCCTAATGGATTCGAGGGTTAGCGCTTCATTCTCAAAAAAGAAAGAATGAATGGTACAGCATACAACATTTTTCTGGTACTCGTCCAATTCATTTTTTTCTACCACAACAATATACTATTGGAGCTTGCACAATCCCAGTCACCTTTTTCTCACATACAATGCGTTCAATTGTCGACACAGATATTCCCGTTAAAAATGAACACTGGGCTACAGCTTCCCCTGTACGGAGTGTATTTTTTAAATTTTCGTACACTTTACTGACAATCTGTTTTTCTTCTAACGACATAAACTTCCGCTTTCTTTGTACATTACTTGGACCTGCTACGGCATCCATTTTAATACTATGAAAATAATAAAATTCAATCATATTATTCAGCTATTTGTCAGTTGTTTACTTACCTCAAAAACTATTTTAAAGTTGATGTATATTGAAAAACACTTTATTGTGAGATTTTCACTAGGACAGATTAACAAATCCGCAACACCTGTTTCGCTGCACAGTAGCTTTTTCAAGCGTGTTCACTAACAAACTGAATTCTACATACATTGTGATTTATATATACTTTTTGAAATATTACTATCTACCTAGAAACTAATAATATTCTAGGAACTGATTAATGACAGTTAACGAACATAGTTGACTAGGTCAACTAATTATCTCACAATAAAGTGTAAATGTGTTAAAAATCTATGATAATGTATTTTGAAAAACAAGTATCGGTCAACTCTATATCATATTTCAAATTAAATAAATATAACAGTCTATTTAATAAATATAATGAAGTATATTTAATGAATACAAAATAAAGTCACCTTCACAAGAAACAGAACACACTACGCCTATGCAGATAAGGACGCTTGATAATGAAGAAACCGAATGACTATTTATGGCATTTTGAGGACGCAAACATAATAGACCTGCGAAGTGTTGATCAGTTTACCGATGTTTCAAAATATTTAACGAACTGGTCCACCTATTCGCTCGTACATCCTATCGATATTCAGAAGATATCTTGTTACGGGGGCAAATTTTATGGAATCATCTTACATTCAATTATTTACAATGGCGATGCATAGACAATAAAAATGACCCCGGTAAGAATTTAGTTCTAACATTTAACATTGTTGCCGTTAGCTCTCACTTCAATTTGTATATGAGTTACCTTCAATTGAAAATTGTTATAATATACCTTTACAGCGTTAGCTTACTCAGGCAACTTCACTTTTTGATCATTCAAAACATTTAACTATTGTACTAATGAAGTGGACCCCTTATAATAGTTTTCATACCATTGTTTCGCTTGAACGGTATTTTTTGCCATCAAGAAACAGTTTTTGATCGATTGTTTCGAAAATAACAGAAGTAGTATCACTCTTAGCACAATAACTCACAATCTTATGAGTAAAATATCATGAAATTTCAACAGCTTTCTTTTGAAGATTAGTACTAACTGAAAAAGAGGTGAATTCAATAAGACTAGCGGCATCTATGTGTTGAGCCTGAGACTTTTTAGCCCAAGTAGTATGTTCTGAAAACATTACTATGATCCATGGCCCGATGATTGATAATTCTAATCTAGTTTGAACTACCTGAAGAGAGCGGATACGAGTATTTCATCAACTAGTGTTTTTTTTTATTTCAAAATAATCAAAAATAATTTCAACAAGAAAAATGTTACCCACCCAATTTCCTACCATGATCTATCGGATATCAATCAAATAATTCAGAAATTAATTTCAATATATTCAAAAATGATTTCAATATAATTAAGGGTTTCTACTACAGATGTTACCTTTCCGTCGCAAATTTGTAGAAATTGTAATTCGGTTAAAAGTTCCGTTCCGTCTATGTCTCTCTCGTTTCGATTTTTGTCAGGTAACGCTTCTTCAAATTTTTTACAAAAATTAAATTGATCTTCATCAGAATACTTGCCGAAATCCTCAGTATTCCACAAAAATTTGAAAACATCGCCATGGGAGTATAACAGCTCAAATCTCTCATTTACAGATGAAAGAGTAATATCTAGCATTCCAAAAAAACAGTTGAATTTGAATTTTAATTCTTGGTTTTCAATTGGCTGATCTTCACTTTCATAGGAAAATTGTTTTTTTATTCTTCGTGGCCGTAAGGTTTCTGTACTTTTGAATTTCGCATCTACGTCCAAGGCAGTTGCCAATTCTTTGGCATCTACCAGCATCTCACTGAAGCCTTTCTTCGCCACTTCGCCTTTCCGATAACGTTCTACAAGTTTAAACAAGAAAACTCTTGCCGGGAATGCGCGGCGCCTACACTTCTAGAGAGGACAAGTAAGTAGGTAGTTTAAATAGCATTAATTTCAAATTTCACCACCGGTCAGCATTGGTGAGTAATAAAATTTCACCATCGGTATTGGTAGAAACATTTTTCATGTTGATTTTTTGTAAAGTTTCAAAAAATCCTTAGTTTTGGATTGAATATTTATTCAATTTTGCCAACTCAAAGGGCGCCTTTAACGCCTTGGCGCCGTCGTGCGCCGCACGACCTTGCCCATATGGACGGCGCGTCCCTGGGGATAAAAAGAAGGTATCTGAAATTATCCAAGCGTTAGCCACTTCTGTCGATATACAGCGCATCAAAGTAGTAAGAATCGGAAAGAATAAGAATAATTCACCGACACCAATTAAAATCGAACTACCTTCGAAATATGACGTCATGACTATTATGAAATCCAAACACAACTCAAATCAATGAGTTTTGGTGTTCATATAAGTACCGATAGAACTCAACTACAACGAGAACAATTCAAGAAAGTATTGGAGAAATTGAAGGAACGGGAAGAAGGTGGAGAAGAGGGTATCTTCATCAAATAGATGAATGGAAATCCTACTATAGGTACTTGATCAAAAAACCACTAATAGATAAAATTAAAATTGCTCACGTAAATATCCGATCATTGAACAATTGTTTCAATAGCTTTAAAAATAAACTGGACATAATAGGGTAAAGTGAAACGTGGTTGAATTCAGATTTTCCAAATAACTATATTTCAATACCTTACTATGATGTGGTGCGTACAGATCGCGATAGGATAGGTAGAGGAGTCGCCTGTTACTTGAACGTTCCTTATAAATATAAAATATTTGCTTCATTGATTGCAAATTCCGGGCTGGAACAACTGTGGCTACTGGTAAACATTGGAAAACGACGGATGGGACTTGTAATTGTCTATCGTCCTCCTCGTTCAAATGTCGACAACTGTATGAGGGAATTGGGTGAGATGTGGGAGAGAATTTATTTAGAAGTGGACTTTATTGTTTTGATGGGTGATATTAATATAAATTTGTTACATGAAACTACCCCCGATATCATTAAATTCAAGAATATTTTGTTTAACTTTGATTTGTGCCATATAGTAAATGATCCCACCCGTATTACCAATAATTCAGCTTCATTGAGAGATGTAATATGTGTCAGTAATGGAATGGAAGTAGAACATTGCAATACAATTGATATGCTCGGTATAACTGATCATATGATACCTGTCTGTAGCCTGGAACTTGAAAAGCAACAGGTATGTAACAATTTATTTTATTTCAGAAAGTTCAGAAACTTCAACATGGACAACTTCGCGTTAGACGCAAATAGTAAACCATGGGGAGATATAGTGTATCTATACGATATCAACGAGAAAGTCAACTTCATCAATAACCACATCTTGTCGCTTTTCGATATTCATGCTCCACTTTGTTTAATTAACAAAAATGAAAAAACTCGAAGATTTGTTCCTTACATCACTCATAATATCAAGCTCATGATTGAAACGAAAAACAAAGCTCATCGAAGGTATTTGCGAACTAGATCTGATACAGATAGAGCATATTATATTACGCTTCGAAAGTATGTCAACGAAGCTGTGAAACGAGAAATCTGCCTATATGCAATTTGTGCTTGACAAAAATAAAAATAACGTTAAGACGATGTGGCGCTATCTCAGCGACTGGGGTGCATGCACAAAATCGACTCTCAAAACGAATAATATTCCTTTAGAACTCCGTGAGCCTGATTTACTCAACAATTATTTTTTGAATGTTTCCGGTAATACCTCCGTAAATGCGGAACTACTATCATTCTATAATAATAACCTTCTGGGAAGTAACTTGAAATTCTCATTTACTGAAATAACTAGTTATCATGTCTGGGATGCTCTGAAATCTCTGAAATCGCAGGCATTGGGTTTAGATAGTATTAGTCTGAAAATGATAACAATTGTGTTGCCTTTCTGCATAGAGGAAGTAAAACACATTTTCAATGAATCCTTGAGACCAGGTACATTTCCTGAATTGTGGAAAATTGCCAATGTCATTCCGATACCTAAAATATCCACACCTGAAAGTTTTAATGATATTCGTCCCATATGCATCTCACCTACATTTTCCAAACTTTTTGAAAAAATACTTTCTCTACAGATCAGACAATACCTGGATTTCAATAGTATCTTACCAGAAGTACAGTCTGACGTTCGATCGAAACATGGTACACATACGGCTCTATTGAAAGTCATAAATGATATATGTACTTATGGTGATAAATCTATACCGTCGATCCTAGTTCTCCTGGATCAAAGCAAAGCATTCGATCTTGTCAATTTTCAGCTTCTTCTTGCGAAATTAAAATTCATAGGGTTTCAAGAAAGAGCTTTGGAATTAATTAATAGCTATATCCGAGGTCGATCACAAAGAGTAACGCTTGATAATAACCTGCTATGCTCAACCCTTAAAGAGAATATTTCTGTAGTATCCCAAGGTAGTATTCTTGGGCCCTTATTATTTGTAACTTTCATTTTTTATTTTCCATCATGTTTAAACTTTTGTCAAGTTCACCTATATGCTGACGATTTTCAATTATATTCACCTTGCGATTTGACTGATAAAGAAAACCATGTGAACATTATTAACGAAGATCTCCAAAGCACTCAAGTTTATTCTAAAAAACATTGCTTGCTTATCAACCCACACAAAACTGTTGCAATCTGCTTAGGCCCTCAGAGACAGACTTATCAGATCAAACAACATAGTCTCAGAATGAATCAAACGGACATTGAATGGGTTGACTCAACGAAAAATTTCGGATTGATTATCGATCAAAATTTGAACTTCAATGACCATGTACAAAATATATTTAAAATAACGTTCTTCAAACTGAAATCACTTCAAAAATTTAAATATCAACTATCAACCGAAATGAAACTCAAACTAGTCATATCCCTCATCTATCCACATATAGAATACTGCGCTCCAGTGTATTATAATTTTCTACCAGAATATAATCGACAAAAGTTGTAACGCATTCAAAATTCTTGTATGCGTTTTGTTTGCTGTGTACCTTATACAGAGCACATTACTCCTTTTCTGATAGGATTGAGATAATTAAACATAAAATGTAGAATTGAATATCTGATCACAATATTTCTTTTTAAACTCATCAAAAACAAAATACCCCTGTATTTATTAGAGCTTATAGTACGCCGTTCTAATATCCGTAGCATCAATACCAGGTTCAATAATTTCAACATTCCAAACCATGTTACATCTAAATACGAAGGATGCATTTCCTATCTGGCACCGTTATTTTTGAACAGGATAATTCCTCTCCTGAATTCATCTTTATATGAAGTGAAACATCATTTGAAATTAACTTTGTTGACCAGCATGGAGTAATGTATTGTAGTGTAGTGTTTTCCTTTACTTTTCTGCAAACTGAAATGTATTTATCATATTCTTTCTTTTAATTTTGCCGCTGAAGAAAATTGAATTATATTAGATAATTACCTTATTGCTCATAAATGTTATTTGTATTACTCAGCAGGAGGGGTGGAAGATAGCCATAGGCTAACCCCTACCTTTTGTGTGTAATTTATGCACAATAAAGCTATTATCATTATTATTATTATTATATGTTACCAACCCAATTTCCCATCATGGTCTATCCGAAAATATGCTTCAGAGAGCTGAATATCTTATTGAAACAGCTCAGACAAAATTGGACAACCTTCAACCCCATATTCGTGTTAAACAAGGTATGATCAATGGCTTTCGGAACACTTGACGCTGATGACGGAAAGCGTTACGGTCAAAACCATTGTCGATCTCAAAAATTATATCGCTTTTCAAGGTGTGCTTTCTCAAATCATTTTGGACTGCCAAAATATCATAACATTCATTGACAACCAAGAAGACGCAACTACATTCCAGCGGCGGCTCGTCACAGGAGACAAGGGAGGCTTAGCGTTCCCATAAAATTTAAGGCTATTCATCGCAATAAATTAAAAGATATTGACAAATAATTATGATTATATTTTTAATGCTTGGGTACCATTACTTCACCATTAATTTCTAATATAAATACATAATATGGCCGAAAAACACTATCACTCACTACGTAGTACGTACCACACTGTATCCTGCATCAACAAACCTCAAACGCATAGCCCATGAACGAATAAACCATCAACCCGAAATAATAAATGTCATACGTTGCAAGGGAGCCAAGCCTCCAACCGCTTTAAAAAACACAAGCTTTGCGAAACCGATCCATCCAGAGACATACGTCCCGATTTGTAATTCCAGTTGCAGAAATTATAGCGTTAGAGGAGGTTAGCCTCCAGTTGGTCTCCGTTAGTGTACGACTACGTTTGTTTTTTATTAAATTATTCGGTCGGGATGCCGTGACGGCATCCCGTCCGAATGTTTTAGTGTTTCTTGATAACATTTGTTATTTGTGTATAAATCGGGCAATATTGTATCATAACAGTGCTTTTTTAGAGTGTTTTCTTTTAATTTCGAGGTGTTTTCAGGTTTTCACTTTTCGGTAAGTTTTTTTTTTCCATTTATTATGAATAAGTCGAACGGAATTAAAAAAATCTGATGATATAGTCGATTGGTTGCGGACAAATAATTTCAAGTCTTCGTCTTATGATAATAAATTTTACATTATTGAAACTCTGGGAAGGCCTCAACCAAATTTGATTTCTATTGAAGCGTCAGATAATCGACAAAATCGAGGATTTAATATTAGTTAGTACGATAAATGCGATTGGTTAACCGACACCATTAAACGAGAAAAACTTTTTTGTTGACCCTGTGTTTTATTTTCGTATAAACCGAATAGGATACTCCGATTTGAAAAATTTACCTCGTTCTACAGAAAGACATTTAAAATCTAAGGAGCATATATTTTCGTTCTGTAAATTAAAATTGTTAAGTAAACAACATATAGCAACAGCTTTAGATACAGCTCAAAAAGAGGCATTAATTTCTTTTAATAATCAGGTTAGGGAAAATCGGTCGAATTTAAAAAGACTTATCGATATTACAATTTATTTGGGTTCCAAAGAATTAACTTTTCACGGACACGATGAAACCGAAGATTCGATTAATCGCGGCAATTACAAGGAACTTTAAATTGCCGGGCACCTCAAAAACTATCCAAAACTTATAAACAGTGTGGCATATATTATTAAGGAAAATATAGGCAAGGAGATTGAAAGTATTTTTTTGCATGGGAAATTGATGAAACTACCGATATTACCTGTACATCAGAACTTTCAATCGTTTTTTGGTAAGGCCAAAGATGGTAATGTGGTAGAACGTTTTATGGGTTTTCATTTGTTTATTTTTTTAATTCGTACGTGATACCTATAATTTTAGACAAAAGGTAATTGAGCAAACCTATGATGGGGCTGCGTTCATGGCCGGCCATTAAAATGGTTTACAAACTAAAATAAAGTCCATAGCTCCTTATCCACCAAAAGAAGCCATGTTTTAAATGAAATATGTGGTAGCCGAATGCCAACTTTTGCTTCCACGCGTTGGAATTCTTCATCTAGAGCAGTAATTTCAGTGCATTCAAACAAAGACAAATTGATTGATGTCTTTCATTTTATCTTAAACAGTGACGATTTCAAAACCGGCGACCAAAGTGTTAGGGAGGCGACAGGTTTCAAATATATATTAAATGATCACAAGTTTTGTTTTTTGTTAGAAATATTTAAATCAATATTTGAACATACCGATGTTGTTTTTTCTATTCTTCAAAATAAATCAACAGATATTAATTACTCAAAACAACGGTTAAACAATTTAACAGAAATTTTGATGAATTTTAGAAATAACGATACATTTTTAATAATATTCTCGAATCAATTGATTTAGCTCTCGAACCGCCAGCGCCGACAAAAGAAAAACCAATTTAGACTTACACGATTTGAGACAAAATTATAAACAGATTTATAATGAAATATTGGACACCTCTAAATCAAAGTTAGATTTGAAAATTTACTTAAATTAAACTACTTTGATTTGTTGTTGTTTGAAAAATGTTCGTCCTATACCAAAGATTTTCCCCAAAAACTATATAGCTCAGTATCCATTTTTCGATGTTATTCAACTGAAAAATGAATCAATCGTGATGTTTGAAAATTAAAATTAATTTATATTAAATAACTCAAAGACAACTTTTTCCTTGTTTTTGTTTTTTTTAATGGTCAGTTTTATTCGTATAATTTTCGGCAATACACAATTTTTGTTTGCATTTATGCAAATATTACTTAGTTTGCTTTAAATAGGTGCGGTCCGCCTCCGGCGGGCTTTTCTGTGTGTATATAGTCTTTATGACTTTAGCCTCCCCTGTTCTCCAATGCACGAGCCATCACTGCTACATTCGCAAAATTGAACTCCTTGCTTGATTCAATTTTATTCAGTTCAGATCTTGAAGAAATGATTAAATACTTGAGTCAAATTTACGATGAGAGCGAAATTCCATAATTCCAAATTATTTTGTCATACTATCAATTATTTGTCACACAAGTTACATTTTCGAACACAAAATTGATTTTCTCAATTCATGTTCCTATTATCAGAAGCGAAGTTTTTATGTGCTATCACTTGTTCCTCATCATCCAAAACCGCCATATTTTCATCCTCAAATATCCCCAGTTGGCACGAGCAGCCTCGAAAAATCAACTCGAATCGAACCTGTGGGGGAAACATATTTCTGAATCGAAGACTACTACCCACAGGACCAGTGTGCAACCCAGCTGATTGAAGGCAATACCACAACAAATTTCCAACACATTCCAATCAACGTAAGCGAATCCATAGCCAGACAAATAACCCAAGAGGAAGTGCTGATCATCCCCGTATGAAAAGAAATAATTTTTTACACGTGCAGAGCTGATCGATATATCGAAATAAACACCCCTGCACTCGTCAAAATTCCTAAAGCATGTGCAGGGCAAATAACCCACAAGATATAACTTTTCATAATCCCTTTCAAGAGCGGTGATAGTTTTACGTTATATGCTCACTGTAAACAGTATATGTCAACGGCATACTGAATACTGAGTCGAGGGAAGGCGAGAGAATCGTTTGTCCGAGATACGGCTATTAATGATGTGTGTTAGAGTGAGGAGAAAGGAAAGCCAGACATACTGTTGCCGTTATGCGTTATGTTACTGAGAGGTTTACCCTCCCATAAGAAGTTATCACTCCATAAATGCCGATACCTGGAATCTATCTGTGAGCACTTTCTAAGGCAATATATTCAATAAAGTGGAATTAACTTACTACCTGGTTCATTGACAATAATTATAGGACCATCGAAAACAATGAGTTTGTTTGATATTAAGTCACCATAAATTCATTTAGAAATGCTCAAAATTTCTCAGAATCCATTCATTGTATAGGTAATAGATAAACCAATTTTCAAAAGTAGGTATGCCATAATGACCAATCACATTCATTTAGATTTCATATAAATAGGAAGTCGTTTCAGAGTGAGGTCAGTTCTGATTGAAAATTGTAATCGTTGTAGTGGTGTATATATTTAGTATACGCAGATGAGTTTTCGTTTTCATGTACTTTGACAATGGATATCAGTAAATACGAAATGACAATTGAGAAAAAATATGAATATGTTATTGAAGTCATTCCCGAATCGAATTTAGTAAAAGTTGAACAAGAAGTTGAAACTTTCAATAAGTCTGATGAAGGTTCTAAAAGTGATCCGTACTCTATGGATTACCAAGATGGTATGGACAACAATGATGACAGGATGAAAATTGAACGTGATGATGAATTCGACCTTAACAACAGAGATATCAAAACGGAGATCGTGGATGAGGGTAACCTGACCGACGATATTCGAAATGATATGGCTGAAGATGTTGAGTTGGTACAAGTAACTGATCCGTACTCTATGGATCACCACGATGATAAAGACTACCTTGGTGAACAGATAAAACTAGAACGTGGTGATGAAATCGACATTTTCTACGAAGATATCAAAAAGGAAGTTTTGTATGAGGATGACGTGACCAACGATATTCGAGGTGACGACATGAGTCATGGTGTCAAGTTGCTGCAAGTAACTGATCCGTACTCTATGGATCACCAAGATGATAAGGACAACGTTGGTGAACAAATAAATATTGAACGTGGTGATGAAATCGACATTTTATTCAAAGATATCAAAAAGGAAGTTGTGTACGAGGATGACGTCACCGACAATATTCACGATGACGATATGACGCAAGATGTCAAGCTGCTGCATGGTCAAGTTCAGGAACGAACACATACTGAAAAAAGTTCGTTTCAATGCAGAATATGTTTAAAATCTTTCACTCAAAATAGTAATTTGAAGGTTCACGAACGGAGTCATACAGAAGGAAAGCCATTTCAATGCACAATATGCTCAAAATCTTTTACTAGAAGAAATCATTTGAGAGATCACGAACGAAGTCATACTGGAGAAAAACCGTTTCAGTGTAAAATTTGTTTGAAATTCTTCAGTCAAAATAGTAATTTGAAGGTTCATGAACAAAGTCATAAAGGAGGAAAGCTGTTTCAATGCACAATATGCTCAAAATCTTTTGCTAGAAGGAATCATTTGAGAGATCACGAACGAAGTCATACTGGAGAAAAACCGTTTCAGTGTGACATTTGTTTGGAATTCTTCAGTCAAAATAGTCATTTGAAGGTTCACAAACGAAGTCATAAAGGAGAAAAGCCATTTCAATGCACAACATGCTCAAAATATTTTGCTAGAAGAACTCATTTGAGAGATCACGAACGAAGTCATACTAGAGAAAAACCGTTTCAATGTAAAATTTGTTTGAAATTCTTCAGTCAAAATAGTAATTTGAAGGTTCACGAACGAAGTCATACAGGAGAAAAATCATTTCAGTGCACAATATGCTCAAAATCTTTTGCTACAAAAAATCATTTGAGACATCACGAACGAATTCATACTGGAGAAAAACCTTCTCAGTGTAAATTATGTCTGAAATTCTTCAATCAAAATAGTAATTTGAAGGTTCACGAACGAAGCCATAGAGGAGAAAGACCATTTCAATGCACAATATGCTCAAAATCTTTCGCTAAAAGAACTAATTTGAAAGTTCACGAAAGACGGCATACTACAGAACAACCACAGTTTGAAATGTTTCACCCGAAATGATAGTTTGAAAGTACACTAAAGGAGCCATACAGGAGAGAAACCATTTATACGTACAATCTGTTCAAGATCTTTCATGCTAAATAGTTCTCTGAGAGCTCACATAATGGATCATACTACCGTTGAGTAGTTAGTTCGTTGAGATCTGTATTAGTTAGTGATAAAATTAAACTCTAGTTCTTACATTGTTTCTTTTCTTCAATAAATTGTATTCATTTCAGTTTTGTACAGTTCTCAAATGATGGAATTTTGAAATATATATTTTTGTGGGCATTTGGCTTTACTGTATGAAACACCAGAGTCGAATAGTTTCATCAGTGGATCTTGGGAAATGAAAAGTGAATGCGGTTTCGTTTGAATATTTCTTTCTCTTTTTGGAATAGTAAAATATTTTATGTATAAAGATGAAGAAGTGAAAGGCCATAACCTTTCAATCCCAAACCGCATTGTTGTTTTTCCTCCTTTCAAGTGCACACTTGGCGATGAAGATTATGGTTTGACGTAAAGTTAATTCGTCCTAGCAGAAGTGAAGTGGCATACAGTTCAGGGTTCAAAAAAAGGCACGGTTGGGAATTCAAACGGAATTTAACCCAGATATCCATGATTATGTTATATTCTTCAGATGTTTGAGGTCCTTCTTTATGGTAAATGGAATCGAAAATGACGAGGAGACAGTTGCAGTGCAATATCAGATTTTTCAAGAAGCAGTACAAGCGGCGACCGCAACATATATAGCACATCATAGTTATGGATTATTATCAGTGTAATCGGAAAACATTCACAAACTATATCACGAGGTTAGAAAACATCAGAGAACAGGCTACACATAACGTCCAAGGAACCACGACGAAAGGAGCAGGAGCAAATTTTCCATCCTAGCAATAAATGGAAACGAAAAAGCAACACAGTTGTAAACTTATCTTTTCAACAAAGAGGTATGTCTGTATGTAAAGTTTGTGTAGGCGACAATCATCAGACGGATCGATGTTTCACGAATTTTTCGAATCTTTCGCTTTATCGATTCGAACGAAGCATGATTCAAATTTCATAATTTTGAGGACATCAATGTCATATCTTGTCGAAAAAATACTTGCATTGTCTTGTTACCAGAAAAAGAAATAAATTCATCTACAGAATTTCTTTTTTGTTGTTGCAACGTTCATCTAGTTTTTTCAATTCATTGTTAATCTGATTCGGATTTTCAGTGTATGAACGTTAATATATCAGTAATCGTATTTCTCTCAATTCTTATTACACTCGTCTTCCTTTTTTAATATCTGTTGGATGTAAACTGATGTAGTTGTCGAGCAAATAATTACGCTTTTTGAGATTATTTAATTAATCTGATTTTCACCATTAGATGTGTGACATTAAACCGAAATAACTATGACCAAATTCACATCATAACATTCATTGATTTATCTCAATTATCCCATTAAGAATACCAATTCATCATTCAGTATGCCGTCCTCCTCGTTCTATAAAAATTATAGTCCCTTCACTCACATATCCCGCGGAATTGTTTATAAATAGGGGTTTAATGTTAGCACAACACTTCCAAATGGTATTCAAAGGTCTGTGCTTATTCACCTTTTGTTTCAGATAACCTCATTGAAAAAAGTCCATCGAAGAAAGGTCCGGTGATCTTGATGGATCAATGCTCCGTCAAGCTGATGTCACAAATTCGTCTAACACAGAGGCAAATCATCCAAAACTTCAGGCAACTGATTCAAGATGGAATGTCTGTACATGTCTGCGTTCAAATTTTCTCTATAAAATATGGTCCAATTATTTGGTTATATTATAACCCACACCACACATTTGTCTTGAATGAATATTGGTCACGACATTCTATTACAAAATTTGGGTAATTGTTGGACAACCAGCGAAAATTTTGGAAACTGTTCCGTTCGACGTGAAAGTCTGACAATAAAAGCTTGTAGGTAATGCGATATCAATTTCTCTTTCACTTAGGAACCAAAATGAAAATCCTATTCAAATATCGAAATCTCTTTCTTGAAGAGTGTGTATGAATTTTGGCTTATAGAATCACTAATACTCCTAATATTTGTTTTTCCGTTTTCAGCAACGCTCAAACGAACATTGAGTAGTTCTTCTCCATTATACTTTATTCTTATTGGATAATGCATTTTTTTTGAAATGATTGTCCGCGGGGCCAGTTTCTTTGAATGTTTTAAATATCTTTCTCAAGGTTTTGAAGTGAATATTTTTTCCTGGATGCCGGTGATCTGAAATACAAGCAACATCTCGATACGGCACACTCTCACATGAAAGAACGATTTCCACTTTGTCTTGTGTGGATAACATTGTACATAACACTTATTTGAGAATTATAAAAACAACTCAATTAATTAAACGCAATAACTTGCCAATTACCAAAACTGAAAATTTGTTTAAAAAACCTACTGTAGTATCATTGGTTTTCAAATCAGTTGTTATTCGAGTTCATATAGTGACCTAACTTGGTAACAATTTTAGTTTTTCATCCGACAGTTCTAATGTTCTGTGATGTTGATTATGACAATAAATAAACACATCGACTATCAGTACTATAGAAAGTGATTATTGCAATTAACTCAACCATACCACATTTTATAATGACAAGGATGAACCAGTGGGAGTTTAGAAGACAGATGAACATATCAAACAGTACGGCAAAAACATTCAACACAAGCAGTCAACAGGCGAACCAACCAGATAATTTGAAGTGTGTTTGTGCATAGACACGTACATGATGAACCCTGTACCTTGCATTCAAACACACACACCAATCAAATGTAATTACGTCATTATGTCACACACACACACAAAATCTCATATGAAAAAAATTCTAAATGATCCATGCACCAGACACTTCAAGGTCACATCGCCTTGATTTTACTAAACAAAAAAAAACAATTAATACGTCATAGTGGTGGAGGAGGCCTAGAAACGGCTATAATCTGGTACTTTTGGCCAAGAGACTGTCTCTAATATTGTCTCGGAATAAATATAGTTTCATAGTAACCATACTTGTTTACAATTTCAGGTTCTCAACTGACAATTCCAATGTTCTGTTAGGTTGATTATGACAATAAATAAACACATCAACTGTCAGTATGAAAAGTGATTATTGCAATCAATTCAACCATACCACATTTTATAGCGACAAGGATAAACCAGTGAGAGTGTAGAAGACAGATAAACATATCAAACAGTACGACAAAAACATTCAACACAAGCAGCCAACAAGCTGAACCAACCAGATAATTTGAATTCACTGTGCCATTCAAGTTTAAGGGGACAATGTCAACTGATACAGAAAACTAGAGATATTTCCAGTTTGAAAGATTTTCTCCGAAAAAAGAGGGCTGGGGGTATTATATACAACGTTTCAAAATGGAATTACAACTTCATGGTCTGGACACAACCGATGATCCTACTAATAAGTGAAACGACGTAATTTGCTTCGGAGCAAGGTAGGACCTGAACATTTTGAGACTCAGGTTGATCATTTTAAGCCAGATGAGGTGACAACAAAATCTTTTGACGATATCGTAAATGAACGTAAATTCAGACTTTAAACGATGAAGTCGGTTTTGAGAACTTCTTGAACGTAACGACAGAAATAATATATTCAAACAAGGTAAATACAATAACACTGTGATATTGAACATGGAAAAAGACTGTTTATCATGTTGAAAATCACGCCACAATTACGTTGCATAACAACGGGACATGCTCGAATACAAAACCAGAGAAAGAATACATGACATATATAGTCGAAGTAAGTGATATAGTAATCTTAAAGGTGTCGGCGAAGTCAAAGGCCAAAAAAACAATACAAAGGAATTATGCCGCAACGAATTAGTCCACGTGGACTGAATAATTGGCGGTTCGTATTGGATAATTTTTACTAACCGAGTTTTATGATTGGCTGAAGAGTTATAATTAAATTTGAAGTCATGTTACGGAGACCAAAAAATGTAGCGATGTGTACCTCCGTTGTGTCGTCAATGTTCAGTTCAGGAACTGATCGCGATTTAAGTGTTAAAATTCGATATTGGTGAAGTTATAATTGAAATTTTTGTTATTTGTTCAAAATGTGGCGTCCTTGGACAAGTACTAATAGTAATAACGAGTGTGATAACAACGCACACTTTTTCCTATGTAGTGATTCCAATAGCGCTGGTGAACAATGTGAAAAAGAGATACTAGTGAATGAGAATCGGATGCATTTGAATATTGAAACACAGAGAGTATGTTTCAATGTATATAAGAATCTACATATCAAGTTTGGTTTCGAGGGAAAAAACTATTACAAGCAACATCAGATTTGACCGAAATTCATTTTTCAACTGTACGTAAAATAGTCTAAAACAAACCATATGAACGCAAGACGCGATTTGATGCGGGATTACTAAAACCTTTAGATGTTCATCAACTGAAATCATTGAAAATAAAACAATATACGACTGTTACAAAAGCAATGAGATTCCTACAATTGAAATCATAAGAAAGAAATTGAACACTTTCGGTCATAACGTGAGCTGCTGTGACAAAACTCTTCAGAATTGAATAAAGAAACTAGGATTTAGATTCAAAATAATAAACAAACGTCAAGCAGTTATGGAAAGCAGAAGAATAGTGGAATTGCATAACAAATACTTAGAACAAATAACTAAATATAGACAAGAACGACGGCAAATTTTCTATTTGGACGAAACTTGGTATGACACTCACGACACACTTACGAAATTGTGGACTGATGGTTCGAGAATGTGTACGCCTAACATGCCAGCAAACAAAGAATCGCGACTAATCATTGTGCATTGCGGAGGAAGTGAAGGATGGGTTCCGAATTCTTTGAAATTATGTGGAAAAAAACTTAAGGTCTGCAATGTTGACTATCATAAGAACATGGAAGCTAATATTTTTAAGGAATGGTTTGAAAACAAATTGATCCCAAATTTGGATGCGAATAGTGTAATAGTTCTTGACAACACTTCCTATCATTCGCGACAGGTCATCAAAGTTCTAATAAAAATTCGAGGAAAGATGAAATACAAAGTTTTTTAATGGATAACAATTTGTATTTTGAAGATAACTATGCCAAAAACCAACTACTTGAAGTTTGCTGAAGTATTGCTGACAGAATAACGTCCATACATTGAAAATCTGAATCAGTTTAACAATGAAATGAAAAAACTAGATGAGCTTCCCAACAACAAAGACGAATTTTTCAAGGTGCGGATATTTTCTGGGCAAGATATGACATTGAAGTCTCATATTCATCAAAATAATTAAATTTGAATCATGTTTCGTTTGAATCGATATAGGAAAAGATTCGAAAAATCAAAAGAAAATATGGAAAACTGACAAATATTTTTGATAACAGTCTATTTGGCATCATATTTCTGAGTTTATAAAATCTACAAATTGTTTTTATCATTTGATTGTTCATAAAAGCCATGTTCATATAAGCATTGGTCCTTTACTATTCTCAAGTATCTAACGTTATTTCCATTCATTACTATACTGAAACAGTTATTGAGTTTTACGTGTTGTGCTTCACGGTTTTATGTTCGTGATAATAAGTGAATCAACTATGGAAACGTTTCATATTCTTCAACAAAAAATAGATACAATTTTTATTCATAGAGAGGTTGGAGAGTGGAATCTGATGACGATTAGAAGAAGAAATAAACCACAAGTACTGAAGGAAGACCAATTGAAGATTTTGCGAATACACAACGATTTCAAACATCAATGATTGGACCAGTATTTTGAACATAAAACGAAGTAATTATCAATCATCTTATAAGTGATGACATCATCCCTTACTAGAACACCACCCACTGGGATCGCCAGAAAACTAATACTAATACTTCAACTGTACGGAGTGTATTTTTTAAGTTTTCGTACACTTTACAGACAATCTGTTTTTCTTCTAACAACATAAACTTACGCTTTCTTTGTAACATTACTTGGACCTGCTACGGCATTCATTTTAATACCATGAAAATAGTAAAATGCAATCATAAAACTCAGCTATTTGTCATTTGTTTACTTACCTCAAAAACTATTTTAAAGTTGATGTATTTTGAAAAACACTTTATTGTGAGATTGATTTTCACTAGATCAGATTAACAAATCCGCAATACGCGTTTCGCTGCACAGTAGCTTTTTCAAGCGTGTCCACTAACAAACTGAATTCTACATACATTGTAATTTATATATACTTTTTGAAATATTACTATACACCTAAAAACTAATAGTATCCTAGGAACTAATTAATGACAGTTATACCTGAGGTTAACGAACATAGTTGAGTAGGTCATCTAATTATCTCACAATAGAGTGTAAATCTGTTGAAAACATATGATAATGTATTTTGAAAAACAAGTATCGGCCAACTCTATCTTATATTTTAGAATAAATAAATGTAACAGTTTAATTAATAAATATAATGAAATATATTTAATGAATACAAAATAAAGTCACCTTCACAAGAAACAGAACACACTACGCATATGCAGATAAGGACGCTTGATAATGAAGAAACCGAATGACTATTTATGGCATTTCGAAGACGCAAATATAATAGACCTACGAAGTGTTGATCAGTTTACCGATGCTTGAAAGTATTTAACGAAATGGTCCACCGAATGAACCATCAACCTGAAATAATAAATTTCATACGTTGCAAGGGAGCCATGCCTCCGACCGCTTTAAAAAACACAAGCTTCGCGAGACCGATCCAACCAGCGACATACGTCCCGATTTGTAATTTCAGTTGCAGAAATTATAGCGTTAGAGAAGACTAGCCTCCAGTTGGTCTCCGTTAGTGTACGACTGCGTTTGTTTTTTATCAAATTATTCGGACGGGATGCCGTGACGGACAGGGACTGAAAAATATTTCGGTGTTTCTTGATAATATTTGTTATTTGTGTATAAAGCAGGCAATATTGTATTACAGCAGTGCTTTTTGGTAATAATTTTAATGTGTTTTTGAAGTATTTTCTTTTAATTTCAAGGTGTTTTCAGGTTTTCACTGTTCGGCAAGTTTTCTTTTTCCATTTATCATGGATAAGTTGAACGAAATTAAAAAATCTGACGATATAGTCGATTGGTTGCGGACAAATAATTTTGAGTCTTTATCTTATGATAATAAATTTTACATTATTGAAATTTTATGAAGGCCTCAACCAAATTTTATTTCAACTGAAGCGTCAGATAATCGACAAAATCGAGGATTTAATATTAGTTAGTACGATAAATGCGATTGGTTAACCGACTCCATTAAACGAGAAAAACTTTTTTGTTGGCCCTGTGTTTTATTTTCCATACAAACTGAATAGGATACTTCGATTTGAAAAATTTACCTCGTTCTACAGAAAGACATTTAAAATCTAGGGAGCATATATTTTCGTCTTATAAATTAAAATTGTTTAGTAAACAAAATATAGCAATAGCTTTAGATACAGCTCAAAAACAGTCCATAATTTCTTTTAATAATCAGGTTAGGAAAAATCGGTCGAATTTAAAAAGACTTATCGATATCACGAATCGAATCGAATCTTCGGACACGATGAAACCGAAGATTCGACTAATCGCGGCAATTACAAGGAACTTGTAATGTTATGGGGCAAAAATGATTTACAATTTGGCACTTTTTTAAACGGTAGTGTTTTCTCTCAAAAACCATCCAAAATGAGCTTATAGTGTGGCATATATTAATTAAGGAAAATATAAGCAAGGAGATTGAAATTGTTTCTTTTTTTGAATCCGTATATCACAACTTTCAATCGTTTTTAGATATGTCAAAGATGGTAATGTGGTAGAACGTTTTATGGGTTTTCATGATGTTTCATCTGGGCGCACAGCTGACGATTTGTTTAATTTTTTAATTCGTACGTGTGACAACTATAATTTTAGGCAAAAGTTAATTGCACTTACATGGGGATAGGGCTGCCGTCATGGCCGGCCATTTAAATGGTTTACAAACTAAAATAAAGTCCATAGCTCCTCATGCACTTTTTACGCATTGTCATGCCCATGCCCTAAATTTAGTATTAAGCAAAGCGTGCAACAACACAAAAGATTGCCGTGAATTTTTTTCAAGTTCATTTGGATTTTCGGCATTCTTTTCAAAATCCACCAAAAGAAACCATGTTTTAAATGAAATATGTGGTAGCCGAATGCCAACTTTTGCTGCTACGCGTTGGAATTCTACATCAAGAGCAGTAATTTCAGTGCATTCAAACAAAGACAAATTGATTGATGTCTTTGATTTTTTTCTAAACAGAGATGATTTCAAAACCGACGACCAAAGTCTTAGGGAGGCGAGAGGTTTCAAATATATTTTAAATGATCACAAGTTTTGTTTCTTGTTAGAAATATTTAAATTATTATTTGAACATACTGATGTCGTTTTTGCTATTCTTCGAAATAAATCAACAGATATTAATTACTCAAAACAATGTTTAAAACAATTTAAGAAAAATTTTAATGAATTTTAGAAATAACGATACATATTTCAATAATATTTTCGACTCATTTGATTCAACTCTCGAACCGCCAGCGCCGAAAAAAAGAAAAACCAATTTAGACTTACACGATTTGAGACAAAATTGTAAACAGATTTATAATGAAATATTGAACACCTTTCTAATGAAATCAAAGTTGAATCTGGAGATTTACTTAAATTAAACTACTTTGATTTATTGATGTTTGGAAAATATTCGTCCTATACCAAAGATTTTCCCCAAAAACTTTATAACGACTAAATAACTCAGTATCCATTTGTCGATGTTATTCAACTGAAAAATGAATTAATCGTAATGTACAGCTACCCACAAATGTTTCAAAATTGCAAGTCTCCTTCAGATTCATTAAATTTTATGTTTAAAAATGAAAAATGATTTATATTAAATAACTCAAAGACAACCCTTTTTCCTTGTTTTTGTTTTTTGATGATCAGTTTTATTCATATAATTTTCGGCAATATACAATTTTTGTTTGCATTTATGCAAACATTACGTATTTTGCTTTAAATAGGTGCGGTCCCCAAAAAATGTTCGGGCCTCCGGCGGGCTTTTCTGTGTGTATATAGTCTTTATGACTTTAGCCTCCCCTGTTCTCCAATGCACGAGCCGTCACTCATACATTCGCTGTAATCTATTTTCGAAAATCTACTACCTGCTTCATTGACAATAATTATAGGACCATCGAAAACAATCAGTTTGTTTGATAATAGGTCACCATAAATTCATTTAGGAATGCTCAAAATTTCTCAGAATCCATTCATTATATAGGTATTAGATAAACCAATTTTCAAAACTAGGTATGCCATAATGACCAATCACATTCATTTAGATTTCATATAAATAGAAAGTCGTTTCAGAGTGAGGTCAGTTCTGATTGAAAATTGTAATCGTTGTAGTGGTGTATATATTTAGTATACGCAGATAAGTTTTCGTTTTCATAGACTTTGACAATGGACATCAGTAAATACGAAATGACAATCAATAAAACCTATGAATATGTTTTTGATGAAGTCATTCCCGAATCGAATTTAGTAAAAGTTGAACCACAAGAAGTTGAAACTTTCAGTGAGTTTGATAAAGGTTCTAGTACTAATTCGTACTCTATGAATTGCCAAGATGGGATGGAGAACATTGATGACCGGGTGAAAATTGAACATGATGATGGAATCAACCTTAACTACGGAGATATCAAAACCGAAATCGTGGATGAGGACAACGTGACCGACAATATTCGAGATGACACGACTGAAGGTGATAAGTTGGTACAAGTTACCGATCCATACTCCATGGATCACCACGATGATAAGGAAAACCTTAATGAACAGATAAAAATGGAAAGTGGTGATGAAATCGACATTTTCTACGAAGATATCAAAAAGGAAGTTGTGTATGAGGATGACGTGACCGACGATATTCACAATGACGACATGACTCGAGACCGAAGACATACTAAAGAAAGTTCGTTTCAATGTAGTATTTTAAAAGAACGAAGTCATACAGGAGAAAAGCCATTTCGATGCACATTATCTTTCTCAAAATCTTTCGCTGAAAGAAATCATTTGAAAGAACACGATCGAATTCATACTGGAGGAAAACCGTTTCAGTGTAAAGTTTGTTTGAAATTCTTCAGTCGAAAAGGTAATTTGAAGGTTCACGAACGAATTCATACAGGAGAAAAACCATTTCAATGTACTATCTGTTCAAAATCTTTCGCTGAAAGAAAATTTTTGAGAGATCACGAACGAATTCATACTGGAGAAAAACCGTTTCAGTGTGAAATTTGTTTGAAATCCTTCAATCAAAAAAGTAATTTGAAGGCTCACGAACGAAGTCATTCAGAAGAAAAACCATTTCAATGCACAATATGCTCAAAATCTTTTGCTGAAAGAAAATCTTTGAGAAATCACGAACGAATTCATACTGGAGAAAAACCGTTTCAGTGTAAAATATGTTTGAAATCATTTACTCGAAATAATAATTTGAAGGTTCACGAACGAAGTCATATAAAAGAAAAATCATTTCAATGCACAATATGCTTAAAATATTTCTCTAAAAGAGATCATTTGAGAGTTCACGAACGAAGTCATACTGGAGAAAAACCCTTTCAGTGTACAATTTGTTTGAAATTCTTCAGTCAAAAAGGTAATTTGAAGGTTCACGAACGAATTCATAAAGGAGAAAAACCATTTCAATGCACGATATGCTCAAAATCTTTCACTGAAAAATATCATTTGAAAGAACACGAACGAATTCATACTGGGGAAAAACCGTTTCAGTGTAAAACTTGTTTAAAATTCTTTCGTCAAAATAGGAATTTGAAGGTTCACGAACGAAGTCACACAGGAGAAAAACCATTTCAATGCACATTATGCTCAAAATCTTTCGCTGAAAGAAAATCTTTGAGAAATCACGAACGAATTCATACTGGAGAGAAACCATTTCAATGCATGATATGCACAAAATCTTTCACTGAAAGAAAATATTTGAGAAATCACGAACGAATTCATACTGGAGAGAAACCGTTTCAATGCATGATATGCACAAAATCTTTCACTGAAAGAAAATCTTTGAGAGATCACGAACGAATTCATACTGGA
>NW_019290490.1:131559-174026 GCF_000500325.1 Leptinotarsa decemlineata
TGTCATCCTCACTGGTATACACCGATGTTTCGCCTTAAGACACTTGCCCTAAGGCTCTTCAGTACCAAATTGGATAACATTATAGAAAATACACACACTTCATTCATGAATTACGATTTTTTAATGTCATGGAAAAATTAATCACTCCTAAAAAATATAACCCCTTCAATTCATAATTATAGTGATAGTCTGAAATGGTGTCTAAATCACTGTAGTATACCGATCAATTACAGAAGTAATGTTGGAAAGGAGTACATACTAGAGTAATCAAGATAATGAGTAAATACATGGCTATTCAAAAAATAAGGTGAGTGTTCAAATTTCGTTGGCTACATACATTTGATTAGCAATTTTTTTATTCATTTATGTTGGTACACTCATCTTTAATGTTGAAAGTTTCAGCTGTTAAGCATGTTCAGTTTGTTGGTGAAACCATATAAGTTTGAAGTTTTCGAAGATTTCGAAAAAAATCGAAAAAAATGGATCAAAGAATTTGCATAAACTTTTGCGTAGAAAATGGAATTAAATACTCAAAAACACTAGAAATGTTGACAGTGGCATAAGGTGGTACTCTGAGTCAGAAAAGTATTTACGAGTAGTACACGCTTCTCACAGAATGTCCAGAAGATGTGAATGACGACGATCACCCTGGACGCCCCAGCTCATCAACAACCGATGAAAATATTGAGAAAGTGAAGAAAATTGTTATGGAGAATCCTCGCATCACTATTAGAGAAGTTCATCATGTCAGCAAATTATAGTTTCGGGCCACGGGAACCACTTTTTAAAAAGACTTTATTTAGATTTACAGACTTTATTGTACAGAAGTTACTCTAACAATCGTACTAACAGAACTGACTCTCCCTTCAAGATACGAAAATCTGACGATATAGTCGATTGGTTGCGGACAAATAATTTTGAGTCTTTATCTTATGATAATAAATTTTACATTATTGAAATTCTATAAAGGCCTCAACCAAATTTTATTTCAATTGAAGCGTCAGATAATCGACAAAATCGAGGATTTAATATTAGTTAGTACGATAAATGCGATTAGTTAACCGACACCATTAAACGAGAAAAACTTTTTTGTGGGCCCTGTGTTTTATTTTCCATACAAACTGAATAGAATACTCCGATTTGAAAAATTCACCTCGTTCTAGAGAAAGACATTTTAAATCTAGGGAGCATATATTTTCGTCTTATAAATGAAAATTGTTTAGTAAACAAAATATAGCAACAGCTTTAGATACAGCTCAAAAACAGTCCATAATTTCTTTTAATAATCAGGTTAGGGAAAATCGGTCGAATTTAAAAAGACTTATCGATATCATGAATCGAATCTTCGGACACGATGAAACCGAAGATTCGACTAATCGCGGCAATTACAAGGAACTTGTAATGTAATGTAATGTAATGGGGTAAAAATGATTCACAATTTGGCACTTTTTTGAACGGTAGTGTTTTCTTTCAAAAACCATCCGAAATGAGCTTATAGTGTGTCATATATTAATTAAGGAAAATATAAGCAAGGAGATTGAAAGTGTTTCTTTTTTTGAATGGGAAATTGATGAAACTACCGATATTACCCATATATCACAACTTTCAATCGTTTTTAGATATGTCAAAGATGGTAATGTGGTAGAACGTGTTATGGGTTTTCATGATGTTTCATCTGGGCGCACAGCTGACGATTTGTTTAATTTTTTAATTCGTACGTGTGACAACTATAATTTTAGGCAAAAGTTAATTGCACTTACATGGGGATAGGGCTGCCGTCATGGCCGGCCATTTAAATGGTTTACAAACTAAAATAAAGTCCATAGCTCCTCATGCACTTTTTACGCATTGTCATGCCCATGCCCTAAATTTAGTATTAAGCAAAGCGTGCAACACCATAAAAGATTGCCGTGAATTTTTTTCAAGTTCATTTGGATTTTCGGCATTCTTTTCAAAATCCACCAAAAGAAGCCATGTTTTAAATGAAATATGTGGTAGCCGAATGCCAACTTTTGCTGCTACGCGTTGGAATTCTACATCAAGAGCAGTAATTTCAGTGCATTCAAACAAAGACAAATTGATTGATGTCTTTGATTTTTTTCTAAACAGAGATGATTTCAAAACCGACGACCAAAGTCTTAGGGAGGCGAGAGGTTTCAAATATATTTTAAATGATCACAAGTTTTGTTTCTTGTTAGAAATATTTAAATTATTATTTGAACATACTGATGTCGTTTTTGCTATTCTTCGAAATAAATCAACAGATATTAATTACTCAAAACAATGTTTAAAACAATTTAAGAAAAATTTTAATGAATTTTAGAAATAACGATACATATTTCAATAATATTTTCGACTCATTTGATTCAACTCTCGAACCGCCAGCGCCGAAAAAAAGAAAAACCAATTTAGACTTACACGATTTGAGACAAAATTGTAAACAGATTTATAATGAAATATTGAACACCTTTCTAATGAAATCAAAGTTGAATCTGGAGATTTACTTAAATTAAACTACTTTGATTTATTGATGTTTGGAAAATATTCGTCCTATACCAAAGATTTTCCCCAAAAACTTTATAACGACTAAATAACTCAGTATCCATTTGTCGATGTTATTCAACTGAAAAATGAATTAATCGTAATGTACAGCTACCCACAAATGTTTCAAAATTGCAAGTCTCCTTCAGATTCATTAAATTTTATGTTTAAAAATGAAAAATGATTTATATTAAATAACTCAAAGACAACCCTTTTTCCTTGTTTTTGTTTTTTGATGATCAGTTTTATTCATATAATTTTCGGCAATATACAATTTTTGTTTGCATTTATGCAAACATTACGTATTTTGCTTTAAATAGGTGCGGTCCCCAAAAAATGTTCGGGCCTCCGGCGGGCTTTTCTGTGTGTATATAGTCTTTATGACTTTAGCCTCCCCTGTTCTCCAATGCACGAGCCGTCACTCATACATTCGCTGTAATCTATTTTCGAAAATCTACTACCTGCTTCATTGACAATAATTATAGGACCATCGAAAACAATCAGTTTGTTTGATAATAGGTCACCATAAATTCATTTAGGAATGCTCAAAATTTCTCAGAATCCATTCATTATATAGGTATTAGATAAACCAATTTTCAAAACTAGGTATGCCATAATGACCAATCACATTCATTTAGATTTCATATAAATAGAAAGTCGTTTCAGAGTGAGGTCAGTTCTGATTGAAAATTGTAATCGTTGTAGTGGTGTATATATTTAGTATACGCAGATAAGTTTTCGTTTTCATAGACTTTGACAATGGACATCAGTAAATACGAAATGACAATCAATAAAACCTATGAATATGTTTTTGATGAAGTCATTCCCGAATCGAATTTAGTAAAAGTTGAACCACAAGAAGTTGAAACTTTCAGTGAGTTTGATAAAGGTTCTAGTACTAATTCGTACTCTATGAATTGCCAAGATGGGATGGAGAACATTGATGACCGGGTGAAAATTGAACATGATGATGGAATCAACCTTAACTACGGAGATATCAAAACCGAAATCGTGGATGAGGACAACGTGACCGACAATATTCGAGATGACACGACTGAAGGTGATAAGTTGGTACAAGTTACCGATCCATACTCCATGGATCACCACGATGATAAGGAAAACCTTAATGAACAGATAAAAATGGAAAGTGGTGATGAAATCGACATTTTCTACGAAGATATCAAAAAGGAAGTTGTGTATGAGGATGACGTGACCGACGATATTCACAATGACGACATGACTCGAGACCGAAGACATACTAAAGAAAGTTCGTTTCAATGTAGTATTTTGAAAGAACGAAGTCATACAGGAGAAAAGCCATTTCGATGCACAATATGCTCAAAATCTTTCGCTGAAAAAAATCATTTGAAAAAACACGAACGAACTCATACTGGAGAAAAACCGTTTCAGTGTGAAATTTGTTTGAAATTCTTCAGCCGAAATAGTAATTTGAAGGTTCACGAACGAAGTCATACAGGAGAAAAACCATTTCAATGCACAATATGCTCAAAATCTTTCGCTGAAAAAAATTATTTGAAAGAACACGATCGAATTCATACTGGAGAAAAACCGTTTCAGTGTAAAGTTTGTTTGAAATTCTTCAGTCAAAAAGGTAATTTGAAGGTTCACGAACGAATTCATACAGGAGAAAAACCATTTCAATGTACTATATGTTCAAAATCTTTCGCTGAAAGAAAATCTTTGAGAGATCACGAACGAATTCATACTGGAGAAAAACCGTTTCAGTGTAAAATTTGTTTGAAATTCTTCAATCAAAAAAGTAATTTGAAGGCTCACGAACGAAGTCATTTAGAAGAAAAACCATTTCAATGCACAATATGCTCAAAATCTTTTGCTGAAAGAAAATCTTTGAGAAATCACGAACGAATTCATACTGGAGAGAAACCGTTTCAGTGTAAAATATGTTTGAAATCATTTACTCAAAATAATAATTTGAAGGTTCACGAACTAAGTCATGAAGAGAAAAAGCCATTTCAATGCACAATATGCTCAAAATCTTTTGCTAGAAGAAATTATTTGAGAGATCACGAACGAAGTCATACTGGAGAAAAACCGTTCCAGTGTAAAATTTGTTTGAAATCCTTCAGTAAAAATAATAACTTGAAGGTTCACGAACGAAGTCATAGAGGAGAAAACTCATTTCAATGCACAATATGCTCAAAATCTTTCTCTGAAAGAAAATCTTTGAGAGATCACGAACGAATTCATACTGGAGAGAAACCGTTTCGGTGTAATATATGTTTGAAATCCTTCACTCAAAATAGTAATTTGAAGGTTCACGAACGAAGTCATAGAGGAGAAAAACTATTTCAATGCACAATATGCTCAAAATCTTTCGCTAAAAATGCTAATTTGAAAATTCACGAAAGAAGGCATACTAGAGAGCAACCGCTGTTTGAAATTTTTCACCCGAAATGATAGTATGAAAGTACACGGAAGGAGCCATACACGAGAGATACCATTTTTATGTACAATATGTTCAGGATCTTTCACGCGAAATAGTTCTCTGAAATGGGTCATACTACCGTTAAGTAGTTAGTTCGTTGCGATATGTATTAGTTAGTGATAAAATTAAATTCTAGTTCGTACATTATTTTTTTTTTCAATAAATTGTATTCATTTCAGTTTTGTACAGTTCTCAAATGATGGAATTTTGAAATATATATTTTTGTGGGCGTTTGGCTTTGCTGTATGAAACACCAGAGTTGAATAGTTTTATCAGTGAATTTTGGGGAATGACAGGTGAATGCCGTTTTGTCCAATAATCCAATAGTCCAATAATTTTTGTATGAAGATGAGGAAGTAGAAGACCACAACCTTTTTATCCTAAACCGTATTGTTGTTTTTCTGCTTTTCACGTGCACAGTCGGCGATGAGGATGATGGTTTGAAGTAAAGTTAATTTTTCATAGTAGAAATGAAGTGATATACCGTTCAGGTTTCGAAAAAAGGCACGCCGTTGGGAATTCATACGGAATTTAACCCAGATATCCATGATTTTGTTATATTTTTCAGATGGTTGAGGTCCTTCTTTATGGCAAATGAAATAAAAAATGACGAGGAGTAACTTGCAGTGTTATTAGACTGGCTATCAGAAAATGCATTTGTTTATTAGAAAAGGTGTTGCGGAACGTTTTGCATTTTATGCAACCAATAGGTCTAGAGATCTATTGTGAATTTGGAACATTATTAGATAATGCACTCTATGATGAATTTATCTGTGGGTTTGAAAATGATAAAATCTTTGATAAGTTTATTGCCAAGGGTAAATATCAGATTTTTCAAGAAGCAGTACAAGCGGCGACCCCAACATATATAGCACATCATAGTTATGATTATTATCGGTGAAATCAGAAAATATTCATAAACTATACCACGAAGCCTACATAGGCTACATATCACGTACAAGACGAAAGCAGAAGGAGCAAATTTTCTGTCCCAGCAAAAAAAGGAAACGAAAAAGCAACACCGTAGTAAAATTATCTTTTCAAAAAAAAAGGTTTGTCTTTACGTAAAGTTTGCGGAGGCGCCAATCATCACACAAACCGATGTTTTGCCAAGAATATACGTACAAAACACATATTTGCTTGAATGAATATTGGTACGGCATTCTATCAGAAAATTCGGATTATTTTTGGACCACCAGCGACAATTTTGGGAACTAACTGTTCCGTTCGATGTGAAAGTTGCCTCGCCTGTGAATAAAATCCTGTAGGGAAATGCAATATCATTTTTTCTTTCACCTAGTAACCAAAACGAAAATCCTATTCAAATATTGAAATCTCTTTCTTGAAAAGTGTGTATGAACTTTGGCTTATAGGGATCGAATTTATTTTGGTGCAAAATTATTCTCACAGTTTCTCTGCAACCCCTGTATCTTTACAAAAACTCCTAATATTTGTTTATTGACTTGTTCTTCTTCACTTTATTTCATTGGATTATGTGGTTTCATGAAACGTTGTTCAAAGAGCCAGTTTCTTTTGAATGTTTTCAATATCCTTCTCAGAGTACTGAAGTGATTATTTCTTCCTGATGATCGAAAATTTAAGCAACATCTCGAAACAGCACATTCTTACATAAAAGAAAAAATCTGTACACAAAACAACTCGATTCATCAAACGCAATAATTTGACAATAACCAAAACTAAAAATTTGTTTCAAAAGCCTACTAAGGGAAAATTTTATTTCGATTTGAACAACACCAACTATTTTCTTCCCACCATGTTTGTGATGTGTAAATTCACGAAATTTCAAATCGCTAGAACGAAAGTCTTTTGAATAGTTATGAAACTGTAGGTCAATATTTAGTTTATAGGAAGTATGATATTTCGGGTTAGTTTGTAACTGAATAATCGGTCAGAAAAATAATCAAACTGGATAAAAATCTATTTTAAAAAAATGAATGCGAGAATGAAGAGAAATGCGTTCATTCAATTATTGGCATACTAACGTCCATACATTGAAATTCCGAGTCAGTTTAACAATGACATGGAAAAACTAGCTTCTCCAAAACAAAGACGAATTTCTTAAGGTGCGGGTATTTTCTGGGCAAGATATGACATTGAAGTCTCATATTCATCAAAATTATGAAATTTGAATCATGTTTCGTTCGAATCGATAGAGGGAAAGATTTGAAAAATAAAAAAAGTTAAAAAACTGTCAAATATTTTTGATAATATATTGTTTTGCATCTAATTTCTGAGTTTATATAATCTATAAATTGTTTTTTATCATTTGATTGTTCCTAAAATCTATATGGTTTTCTATAAAAAATCTGTTTAAAATTATGTTTTTTTTTTTAATCAGCATGGGTCTTTAACTATTTCCAGGTATCTAACGTTGTTTCTATTCATAACCATACTGAAATAGTTATTCAGTTTTATGTGTTGAACTTCTCGGTGTTATTTTCATGATAATCAGTGAATTAACTATGGAAACATTTCACATTCTGCAACAAAAAATAGATATAATTCCTATTCATTTCATAGATGGGTTGGTAAATGGAATCTGATGACGAAAAGGAAAAGAAATAAACCACAAGTACTGTACAACACAGCTGATTGAATGCAATACTATTGCTAACCCATTCCAATCAATGTATCCGAATCCATAACCGAACAAATCATTCTATAGTCCGTTCATAATTTGTTGATAGCTCACTGCAAGTTTGACCCTCATTAGAGAACTGAAATACAGAGAGGACAGCTAATATGATATAATAACAAAAACCAAACTAAAACTGGCAGTTTAAGATGTTTTCGACTAACCCACCTTGTATCTGAAGAAATACAATACAGCTATAAAACTTTTAATCCGATTATGTAGGTATTTTGAGTGGAAATGAGTGACCAGTGTCGTAGAGTATATGATTAAAACATTAGTTACTTTAAATAAATAAATATATTAATATTCTTAAACTGTAGGTACTGTAAACTGTATTTTTATTTNGTACGTATATGTTTGTAGGAATATGAAAAAAAGTTACTCACGCACTGCACAAAATTCGCAAAATAAATATTAGAGACGTTAATTACTGCCGTAGACGCCGAAACACCAACGAGCCGTAAATTAAATGCGATTAAAAAATGTACTAAACAAAAAATTATTTTCGTTCGTAACAACTTCACCCTTTCAAGGCAAGTTTCGAATATAAACTGAAGCTTTATATTTAATGAATAAACACGTCAGGAACCTCCGCCTATGA
This sequence comes from Leptinotarsa decemlineata, assembly GCF_000500325.1. Lineage (NCBI taxonomy): Eukaryota > Metazoa > Arthropoda > Insecta > Coleoptera > Chrysomelidae > Leptinotarsa > Leptinotarsa decemlineata. Next base: position 139,825 of record NW_019290490.1, read on the forward strand.
TTTTACGAGTTTTACGACCGTTTTATGACTTGGGCCCTCATTTTGTGCTATCGAAAAATTATGAACGGACTATAGAGGAAGTGCTGATCATCCCCGTATGAGAAAAAAGAATTTTCTCCGAGAGCAGAGCTGATCAATATATCGAAATAACCACCCCCGCACTTATCAAAATTCCTAAAGCATGTAAAGTTTGAATAACCCACAAGACGTTTTTCAACAATATGAAGATTCAAAAGGGAAAACCTCTGTTTCTGCCAAAAATCCAAATCAACGATGTGGAAAATCCAATAGAATATGAAACACAAAATTTCACCAAACACAACTTAGATGAAATGTGCGAACTCCACAACTTGGGAGAAATTGTCAACAGTCTAAAAGATCGATGTAGTCGATAACACCAATAACTCTTCGGATCGATCATATTGGTACTGATTCTGATCATACTGATCAGAAGAAAAAATAATACCATACCCAAATGTCTTCGCCCTGAGAAAACAAAGAAAGAAGAAACTTTCCCTTGAAGAGGGAGGAGTTATTAAATGATTTTCTATTCTTATATATTTTATTCATTTCGTTTGTAACTGTTTCTAGAGAAAGTCGTCTCTCATTATACTTTTGTAAAATGAATACTTTTTAAAAAGACAATTTTCTATTTCAAATATTCAACTTGATTGATCCATCAAACTTTTTATAATCACTTTCAAAAGCGGTGATAGTTTTACGTTATATGCTCACTGTAAACAGTATATGTCAACCGCACACTGAATACTGAGTCATGCGAAGGCGAGAGAAACGTTTGTCAAAGATACGACTGTTAATGCTGTGTGAGTAAGGAGAAAGGAAAGCTACACATACTGTTGCCGTTTTGCGTTATGATACTGAGCGGTTTACCCTCCCATCAGAAGTTATCACTACATAAAAGCCGAAACCTGAAATCTGTTTTCAAGAATCTTTAGGCACTTTCTAAGACAATATATTCAATAAAGTGGAATTAACTTACTACCTGTTTCATTGACAATAATTATAGGACCATCGAAAACAATGAGTTAGTTTGTCATGAAGTCACCATAAATTCATTTAGAAATACTCAAAATTTCTCAGAATCCATTCATTGTATAAGTATTTGATAAACCGATTTCTCAAAATAGAGTTGCCTCGTCCGACAATAAAAGCTTGTAGGTAATGCGATATCACTTTCTCTTTCACCTAGGAACGAAAATGAAAATCCTATTCAAATTTTGAAATCTCTTTCTTGAAGAGTGTGTATGAACTTTGGCTTATAGAACCACTAATACTCGTTATATTTGTTTTTCCGTTTTCAATAACTCTCAAACAAACATTGAGTTGTTCTTCTCCATTATACTTTATTCTTATTGGATTATGTGGTTTTTTGAAATGATTGTCCACGGGGCCAGTTTCTTTGAATGTTTTCAATATCCGTCTCATGGTAATATTTCTTCCTGGATGCCGTTGATCGAAAATACAAGCAACATCTTGATACGGCACACTCTCACTTTGTCTTGTGTGGATAACATTGTACATGAAACTTATTTGAGAATTATAAATGTACAAAAATCTGTACACACAAAACAACTCGATTAATTAAACGCAATAATTTGCCGATTACTAAAACTAAAAATTTGTTTGAAAAACCTACTGTAATATCATGTTCCATTGGTTTTCAATTCAATTGTTATTCATGTTCATATAGTGATCACACTTGTTAACAATTTCAGTTTTTCATCTGACAGTTCTAATGTTCTGTGATGTTAATTATGACAATAAATAAACACATCGACTATTAGTACAATAGAAAGTGATCATTGCAATCAACTCAACCATACCACATTTTATAGCGACGAGGATAAACCAGTGAGAGTTAAGAAGACAGATAAACATATCAAACAGTACGACAAAAACATTCAACACAAGTAGCCAAAAAGCGGAACCAACCAGATAATTTGAAGTGTGTCATTCAAGTTTAAGGGAACAATGACAACTGATACAGAATACTTGAGATATTTCCAGTTTGAAAGATTTTCTCCGGAAAAACAGGGCTGGGGGTATTACGTACAACGTTTCAAAATGGAATTACAACTTCATGGTCTGGACACAAACGATGAGCCTACTAATAAGTGAAACGACCTAATTTGCTTCTGAGCAAGATAGGACCTGAACATTTTGAGACTCTGGTTGATCATTTTAAGCCAGATGAGGTAACAACAAAATCTTTTGACGATATCGTGAACGTACTAAACAAATATCATGGTAAGACGAAATATATTTTGTCTGAAAGAGTAGCATTTGTCTCCGTTATCGAAAGGACAGTGAAACCATTACGCAGTTTATAAACATTCTCCGTGGACTGGCAGGCAATTGTAAATTTCACAATAGTTTGAAGGAACGTCTTCGAGATCAACTAGTTATTGGTATCATCAACATTGCCTGGCAACAGGAATTAATTAGGTTACATCCAAATAATACAGCCACCTTGAAAGGAAATTCAAGCAACAACACTTATTTTGGAACAGGCTTCGTTACAGTCGAAACAACTTTCGAATCTATCAGGAAAATTTGATGTCAAGCATACAAATGCAGTAAATACAGACTTTAAACGATCAAGTCGGTTTTGAGAACTTCTTGAACGTAACGACAGAAGTAATAAATTCAAACAAGGTAAATACAATAACACTCTGATATTGAACATGGAAAAAGACTGTTTATCATGTGGAAAATGTGGAGCATTGAATCATTTCTCAAAAGTTTGCATAACAACGGGACATGCTCGAATACAAAACCAGAAAAAGAATACATGACATGTATAGTCGAAGTAAGTGATATAGTAATCTTAAAGGTGTCGGCGAAGTCAAAGGCCAAAAAAAACAATAGAAAGGAATTATGCCGCAACGTAGTCCACGTGGACTGAAGAATTGGCGATAATTTTTACTAACCGAGTTTTATGATTGGCTGAAGAGTCATAAAATTAAATTTGAAGTCATGTTACGGTGTACAACAGAATGTAGCGATGAGTAACGCCGTTGTGTCGTCAATGTTCAGTTCAGGAACTGATCGCGATTTGAGTGTTGAAATTCGATATTGGTGAAGTTATAATTACTTAAAATTTTTGTTATTAGTTTAAAATTTGGCGTCCTTGGACAAGTACTAATAGTAATAACGAGTGTGATAACAACGCACACTTTTTCCTGTGTAGTGAGGAAGAAATTGAATACTTCCGGCCATAACGTGAGCTGCTGTGACAAAATTCTTCAGAATTGGATAAAGAAACTAGGATTTAGATTTGAAATAATAAACAAACGTCAAGCAGTTATGGAAAGCAGAAGAATAGTGGAATTGCGTAACAAATACTCAGAACAAATTACAAATTATAGACAAGAACAACGGCAAATTTTCCATTTGGACGAAACCTGGTATGACACTCACGACACAGCTACGAAAGGGTGGAATGATGGTTCGAGAATGTGTACGTCTAACATGCCTGCAAACAAAGGATCGCGACTAATCATTGTGCATTGCGGAGGAAGTAAAAGATGGGTTCCGAATTCTTTGAAATTATGTGAAAAAAAACTTGAGGACTGTAATGTTGACTATCATGGAAGCTAATATTTTTGACGTATGGTTTGAAAACACATTGATCCCAAATTTGGATGCGAATAGTGTAAAATAGTTCTTGACAACGCTTCCCATCATTCGCAACAGCTCATCAAAGTACCGAATAAAAATTCGAGGAAAGATGGAATACAAAATTTTTCAATGGATAACAATTTGTGGATAACAATTTGTATTTTGAAGATAACTATACCAAAAACCACTTGAAGTTTTACAGACAAAAACATTTGAGAAAGTGTATGCCCTTGAGAGTATTGCTGAAAAGTATGGACACACCATATTGAGACTTCCCCCCTATTTTTGTGTTTTCAATCCCATCGAGTTGATTCGGGGAAAATTGAAACAAAGCATCAGGCGTAAAAATAATTTTCCAAAATTTTATAAGAAGTTGATAGAGCTAGTTGAAGAAGAAGTATCAGAAGTAATATTACCGAAGAAGACTGGCAGAAAAGGATTAAAAAAGTAATTTTAGTTGAAAAAGACTATATGAAGATTGGACACTTCCATATCAATGGTGGAAATAAATTCATTATTGATTTAAATGTCTACCGGTGGCTCTTAAATTGAAATCAACATGGGAATGATCAAAAAGTACTTATCTATTTATTTATGTATGTATATATAGAAGTTAGGTTAGGTCACAAGTGAGTGAGTCTATTCTACCTTCCACCGCAACCCACAAGAGTTTATTGTGGTTCACTCCTATTCAAGTCCGAGTAAGTAGTATTCAGAAGTATTTTCAATAATCACTCTGTTATTTGAATCCTTACTTTCCCACTTGTCTATATAAACTCATTAGGACAACAAGAGGATTGTTCCGAATTCTTGGGGTTCTTGTTGAATACTCATCGTGAGCAAAACAATAGCAAAATCAATACTCCTGACCGCTCTGGACTGAATAATTCCGTACAACCCATCTCCTCTTGTGTTTGTAAATCTTTTGCTGGAAAAATCCTCACTTGTTTACATTCTGGTAAATGTTCAAGAAGTACCGAAAACTCATGTGAATTTCTGGAACTTCATCTAGCTTTTCCTAATATGACTAATAACCAGTCCGTACAAAACTTATTGTTAAATCATCTGAAAATGGAATTTTTAACAGGTAATGATCGACTGTACTGTCAAACATGCGCCAAACTAACTGACTATTATAAGGAAACAAGTATAGCTGAGGCACCAGTCAATCTAATAATAACACTGATGATTTTCAAACAAGACTCAACCTCTAACGGAAGCAAGAAACTCTTTGGAAAGTTCAAAATAGATAAACATTTCAACCTAGCAGACCACTATTATAATATTCATGCAGTCATTGCTCACTGTGGTTCTGGCGTTGAATTTGGTCATTATTACGCCTTGGTCGAAGACGAAACGGACTGGTTTAAGTTTGACGACAGTCGTGTCACGAAGTGTTCTGGCGATGCATTGAATTATTGGAGCCTCTGAAGACACCCTACATTTTGTTTTATAAGAGAGAGGACAGATGATATGGTGCTGCAGATTTTTCCTGCAGCTGAAAAAGCAAATGCGCCACTGGAATCAATGAAGTCGCCCCGGAGCGCCAATTAATTTTTATTGTTGTTTTCATTTTATTTTTATCGTTGTTTTAATAAAATAGTTTTTAAACGAAATATTTATATATTTATATGCACCAAATAAGGATTTACATATGATACGACTTAGACTAGTTTTAGAAAGATTACAGTCAGCAGGAGTTAGAACACAACAATGAAAGTGTAGATGGTTACACAGATGTGTGACATTTTTGGGTCACAAAATTGATGCAGAAGGATTGCATCCTACATCAGAACGCATTGAAGGTATGAGGGATATGCCAAGTCCTACAAATGTGAGTGACCTGAGATCTTTCTTGAGATCGATAACTTATTATGGATGTTTTATACCAAATCTACATATTATTTGCGTTCCATTATACAGACACCTGAAAAACAACTCAATATTCATGTGGACAATCGATGAAAAATTATTTCATAAATCAAAGAATATCCTTAGTTCATCAGATACTGTAGTACATTTCAATCATGAATTGCCAGTAGTAGTTACAAGTGATGCGAGTTAGAAGGGTATTGGGTCAGTTTTATTCCACGAATTCTCTAATAAACAACTAAACCAATTGCTTGAGCTTCACGCACGTTGAGTGATGCCGAAACCCAAAATTCTACTATAGATAAGGAAGCTTTACGAATCGTGTTTGCAGTAACAAATTTCCCCCATTCCCATATGGAAGACATTTTATACTATTAACAGGTCACAAGCCTCTAGAACGAATATGTAGTAAAGCCCGCGGAACACTAAAGATTGCTAGTAATAGACTTCTCAGATGGGCCATGAAGTTGCATATCTATGATTTTGACATAGCGTACCAGCCTGGAAAAGAAAATGCATCAGTAGACGCATTATCACGTCTACCACTTCCTGATACAAAAACATCATCTTTGGAAGAAACTGCATTACCTAAAAGAAGTCAACTTTTGCATCTTAGACTACACCACCTTCATATCACGAAGAAAGTTTTGCAGTGAAAAACATGAAGTGATGCTATTCTCATCAGAGTTATAACATGCATACAATCGTATTGGCCTGATAAAAGACAATTACCTAACGAAATTTTTCCATACTTCGAGAAACGTGAGGAACTTTCGTTTGAGGAAAATATTCTTCTTTGGAAAGGAAGAATATGTATTCCAGAAGCACTTAGACATGAGGTATCGATAATGCTTCATGATGGAAATCCTGGTATAACTGCCATGCAGTCCAGTGCACGTTTACATGTCTACTGTAACTAGATGAAGGAACCACATCAGGAACAGTAATGGATCAAACTGGACCTTATTAATATATCGTTGAGGTTAATGGAACACCAAAGAGGAAGCACGGATATCAGTTAAGACCTCGTTTGAACCAACCTAACCAAGTGGAACAAAAACAGGAACATGCCAAGGATTCTGAGAAACCTTTTATGACATGTGTTTCTGATGTATTGCAAGATGAAGAATCCACCAAAAAACGCATGACACAACCTGTGAACATAGAGATACAAGCCAATGACGCCATCATTGAAGAAGAACAGGTAATCTTTCCGGAGTCTAGAAGAAACTCGTCACGGAACCGAAAACTGCCTGCACGTTATCGTGACTGTGTAAAATATTTATTCCTCGTTTTGTTTTTGGTAGGGAGAAATGTAGTATCATGTTCCTTGGGTTGTGAATTCAGTTGTTATTCAAGCTCATATAGTGACTCTACTTGTTTACAATTTTAGTTTTTCATTTGACAGTTCTAATGTTCTGTGACGTTGATTATGTTAATAAATGAACACATGGACTATCAGTATAGAAAGTGATTATTGCAATCAACTCAACATATTACAACATATTACGTATCGTAATATGTAAGTGTATCTGTGCTGTATTTTATTTTTTATTTTAATTTTGTTGTTATTGTATTAATTAAAACGATGTTGCTCACACTGTAAATTTTGTGTCATGGCTATGGCTTTATGTGTACTTTGACGATTCCAATACATGTTATCTGTGTCTAATGGAAAATAAATATTATTACCTACCACACCTACTAAGGGAAAATTTTATTTCGATTTGATCAGTACCCACTATTTTCCTTCCTTATATGTTGCATTAGTCTTGTTGTGTTTAAAATCACAAAACTGTAGATCAATATTTAGTTTACAGAAAAGTATAATATTTCGGATTAATTTATAACTGAATTATTGATCAGAAAAATAATCAAACTGGATAAAAATCTATTTAAAAAAGGAATATGAGTGTAATATGAATGAAGAGAAATGCGTTTATTCGATTACTGACAGATTAACGTCCATACATTGAAAATCGGAATCAGTTTAACAATGAAATGAAAAAATTAGATGTGCTTCCCAACAAAAAAGACGAATGATTTAAGGTGCGGATATTTTCTGGGCAAGATATGACACTGAAGTCTCGTATTCATCAAAATTATTAAATTTGAATCATGTTTTGTTTGAATCGATTGAGCGAAAGATTCGAAAAATAAAAAATATGGAAAACTGGCAAATAGTTTTGATAACAGATTATTTTGCATCATATTTCTGAGTTTATAAAATCTACAAATTGTTTTTATCATTTGATTGTTCATAAAATCCATGTTCATATAAGCATTGGTCCTTAACTATTCCCAGGTATATAACGTTATTTGCATTCATTACTATACTGAAACAGTATTCAGTTTTACGTATTGTGCTTCTCGTTTGTATGTTCGTGATAATAAGTAAATTAACTATAGAAACGTTACACATTCTTCAACAAAAAATAGATACAATTTTTATTCATCGAGAGGTTGGAGAGTGGAATCTGATGACGAATAGGAAAAGAAATGAACCACAAGTACTAAAGGAAGCTCAATTAAAGATTTTGCGAATACACAACGATTTCAAAAATTATTGAGTAGACCAGTATTCTGGACATAAAAATGAAGTAATTATCAATCATCTTATAAGTGATGACATCATCCCTCACTAGAACCCCACCTATTGGGATCACCAGAAAAATCAGACTTCTTTCGTTCTTTTGTGTTCTATGTAATATGTAAATATAATATTGATAGTCAGAAATGATGTCTGAATCGCTGAAGTATACCGATCAATTCCAAAAGTAATGTTGGAAAGGAGTACATACTAGAGTAATCAAGATAATGAGTAAATACGTGGCTGTTCAAAAAATAAGGTGAGTTTTCAAATTTCGTGGGCTACATGCATTAGATTAGCGATTTTTAATTCATTTATGTTGGTACACTCATCTTCAATATATGTTAAAAGTTTCAGTTGTTAAGCATGTTCAGTTTGTTGGTGAGAGACATAAAAGTTGGAAGTTTTCGGCCATTTCCTGCTATCGAAAAAAATGGATCAAAGAATTTGCATCAAATTTCGTATAGAAAATGGAATTGAGTACTCAAAATCACTTGAAATGTTGACAGTGGCATAAGGTGATTGTACTCTGAGTCAGAAAAGTGCACATCAACAACCGATGAAAATGCTGAGAAAGTGAAGAAAATTGTTATGGAGAATCGTCGAATCACTATCACATATTACGAATAACTATAACATACCACACGAAAAAACCGTATCACAGAGGTATCAATGAAACCAAATAATCCCTGAGTTCCCGTTATCAGTGGCCTAAAATGATTGATGATATCCAAAATACTGTCAGTAACTGCGAAATATGCCAGAGAAATAAATAGGATCGGAATCCTAATCATCAAATTCAATCTCACTCCTACAACTTAAAAACCGTTCGACCATCATATTCATATCGATACATTCACGATATCGAATGAAAGGTTTATGACAAATATCGATTCGTTTTCTCGATATGGTCACGCATACCCCTTAAAAGCCCTTATCGGTGTCCCAGTTTTCGAAAATCTTCTCAATGTCATTTTCCATCACGGGTTACCGTTAAAAATCACTACTTACTCTAGTACCGAGCTCAAAATAAAGAACTGGAAATTTCATTAGTTCGGACTTCCATTGTCTGATATCATATAAAATTATTTTAAATTCCTGAAAGAACTAATAAAAAAGAAGAATAAAAAAGAATACCTGAAAATAACAATTATATATACTGTTGTCCTTATGCCTTACGTTACTGAGCGGTTCACCCTACCATATGAAGTTATCACTTCAAAAATGCCGATACCTGAAATCTGTTTTCAGGAATCTGTAGGTACTTTCTAATTCAATATATTCAATGAAGTGGAATTAACTTACTACCTGGTCCATAGTACTGCCATACATTAATTTAGAAATACTCAAAATTTCTCAGAATCCATTCATTGTATGGGTAATTAGATAAACCAATTTCTAAAAATAGGTATGTCATAATGACCAATCATATTCATTTAGATTTCATATAAATAGAAGGTAATTTCAGAGTGAGATCAGTTCTGATTGAAAATTGTAATCGTTGTACTGGTGTATATATTTAGTATATGCAGATAAGTTTTCGTTTTCATAGACTTTGACAATGGATATCAGTAAATACGAAATGACAATCGAGAAAACCTATGAATATGTTTTTGATGAAGTCATTCCCGAATCGAATTTAGTAAAAGTTGAACAAGAAGTTGAAGCTTTCAGTAAGTCTGATAAAGGTTTTAATACCGACCCGCACTCTATGAATTGCCAAGATGGTATGGACAACAATGATGATCGGATGAAAATTGAACGTGATGATGGAATAGACCTTAACAACAAAGATATCAAAACGGATATCGTGGATGAGGATAACGTGGCCGACGATATTCGAGATGTTGAGTTGGTACAAGTTACTGATCCGTACTCTATGGATCACCACGATGATAAGGACAACCTTGGTGAACATATAAAAACGGAACGTGGTGATGAAATTGACATTTTCTATGAAGATATCAAAAAGGAAGTTGTACATGAGGATGACATCACCGACAATATTCACGATGAGGACATGACTCAAGATGTCAAGTTGCTGCATTGTCCTATCTTGAAAGTTCAGGAACGAAGACATACTGAAGAAAGTTCGTTTCAATGCAGAATATGTTCGAAACCTTTCACTAAAAATAGTTATTTGAAGGTTCACGAGCGAAGTCATACAGGAGTAAAAATGTTTCAATGTAAAATTTGTTCGAAATTCTTCAGCCAAAATAGTAATTTGAAGGTTCACGAACGAATCCATACAGGAGAAAAACCATTTCAGTGCAAGATATGCTCAAAATCTTTCGCTGAAAGAAAATCTTTGAGAGATCACGAACGAATTCATACTGGAGAAAAACCGTTCCAATGTAAAATTTGTTTGAAATTCTTCAGTCAAACTGGTAACTTGAAGGCTCACGAAAGAAGTCATACAGGAGAAAAACCGTTTCAGTGTAAAATTTGTTTGAAATTCTTCAGTCAAAATAGTAAATTGAAGGTTCACGAACGAATTCATACAGGGGAAAAACCATTTCAATGTACGATATGCTCAAAATCTTTCACTAGAAGAACATCTTTGAGAGATCACGAACGAATTCATACTGGAGAGAAACCGTTTCAGTGTACAATTTGTTTGAAATTCTTCAGAAAAAATAGTAATTTGAAGGTTCATGAAAGAAGTCATACAGGAGAAAAACCATTTCAGTGTGAAATTTGTTTAAAATTCTTCAGTCAAAATAGTAAATTGAAGGTTCACAAACGAATTCATACCGAAGAAAAACCGTTTCAGTGCAAAATATGTTTGAAATTCTTCAATCAAAATAGTAATTTGAAGGTTCACGAACGAAGTCATACAGGAGACAAACCATTTCCATGCACAATATGCCCAAAATCTTACACCGTTCCAGTGTAAAATTTGTTTGAAGTTCTTCAGTCAAAATAGTAACTTGAAGGCTCACGAAAGAAGTCATACGGGAGAAAAACCGTTTCAGTGTAAAATTTGTTCAAAATTCTTCAGTCGAGATAGTAAATTGAAGGTTCACGAACGAAGTCATACAGGAGAAAAACCATTTCAATGCAAGATATGCTCAAAATCTTTCGCTGAAAGAAATCGTTTGAAAGTTCACGAACGAATTCATACCGAAGAAAAAGCGTTTCAGTGTAAAATATGTTTGAAATTCTTCAATCAAGATAGTGATTTGAAGGTTCACGAACGAAGGCATACAGGAGAAAAACCATTTCGGTGCACAATATGCTCAAAATATTTCGCTAAATCGACTAATTTGAAAGTTCACGAAAGAAGGCATACTAGAGAACAACCACTATTTGAAATGTTTCACCCCAAATGATAGTTTGAAAGTACACGGAAGAAGTCATACGGGAGAGAAACTATTCATATGTACAATCTGTTCAAGATCTTTCACGCGAAATAGTTCTCTGAAAGTTCACAAAAGGGTTCATACTACCGGTTGAGTAGTAGAGTAGTAGTAGAGTATTAGTTGTAAAAGTTGAATAGGTTAATAAAATTAAACTCTAGTTCGTACATTGTTTTTTTTTAATGAATTGAAATCATTTCAGTTTTGTACAGTTCTCAAATGAAGGAATTTCAAAATGTATATTTTTGTTAGCATTTGGCCTTGCTTCATGAAAAACCAGAGTCGACTAGTTTCATCAGTGGATTTTGGGGAATGAAAAGTGAATACCGTTTTGTTTAAATCTTCTTTTCTCTCTTTGAACGAACCCAATAATTTTTGTATAAAGATGAAGTAGAAGGCCACAACCTTTCAATCCCAAACCGCATTGTTGTTTTTCTGTCTGTCAAGTGCACAGTTGGCGATTATTAGATTGACTATCAGAAAATGCATTTGTTCTATTAGAAAACTTGGTATTGCAGAACTTTTTGAATTTAATGCAACCAATAGGTCTGGTGACCTTTTGTAAATCTGGAACATTATTAGATAATGCACTCTGTTTGTTTGAAAATAGCAAAATCTTGGATATGTTTCAAGGATGAATATCAGATTTTTCAAGAAGCAGTACAAGCGGCGACCGCAACATATATAGCACATCATAGTTATGGATTATTATCGGGGATAGTTCAAGTGAAATCAGAAAATATTCACAAACTATATCAGGAAGCCGAAAACATCAGAGAACAGGCTACACACGTCCAAGTAACCACGACAAAAGCAGAAGGAGCAAATCCCAGCAAAAAAAAAGGAAACGAAAAAGCAACATCGTAGTTAAAGCCAATATTCACACAAACCGATGTTTTACCAAGAGTACCTATACGTACAAAAACACATATTTCGGTGCATATGACATGCTCCAGATTCCGATGAAAACAACTTACCCCTGCCTCTCATGTAGACATACGACTTAGTAGTTACGTTAGGTAGATACCCGACGGAAAAAATCTCGAATCTTTTGCTTTATCGATTCGAACGAAAAATGATTCGAATTTCATAATTTTGATGACATCAATGTCATATCTTGTCCAGAAAATACCCGCATTGTCCTGTTACCAGAAAAAGAAATGAATACACCTCCAGAAATTCGTTTTTGTTGTTGCAAAGTTAATCTAGTTTTTTCAATTCATTGTTGAACTGATTCGGATTTTCAGTATATGGATATTAATATGTCAGTAATGGTATTTCTCTCCATTCTTATTACACTCGTCTTCCTTTTTTTAGGAGATTTGTATACCGTTAGCTACAGATGACTTCGAAATATTTTGATGCACTTTACACCCAACAGTGGGACTGTTGAATGTAAACTGATGTAATTGTCGTGCAAATAATTACGCTTTTTGAGATGATTTCATCAATCTGATATTTTTTATTTTCACCATAAGATGTGTAAATAACATTAAACCGAAATAACTATGACCAAATTCACACAAAACATCATAATATTCCTTGATTTTTCTCAATAATCTTATAAAGAATTCATCATTCAGTATGCCGTCTTTCTCGTTCTATACAAATTATAGTCCTTTCATTCACATACTCCGTGGAATTTTTTATAATGTTTTATGTTAGCACAACATTTCTTTCTGAATGGTATTCAATCGTCTGTGTTTATTCACTTTCTGTTTCTGATAACTCCATTGAAAAAGTCCATCGGAGATAGGTCCGAAGATCTTGGTGGATCAGTGTTTCGTCAAGCTGGTATCACAAATTTGTCTAACACTCCCCCCAAACGGTCATCTCCCTCGGAACCAGTGAAGCGGAAAATGGAAAGCGGGGATAAGTGAAAGTACTCGAACGACCTATAAATAGTCATCTCTCGGAGGAATAAGTCCAGTCATCACCCGAAGACGATTGTAGATACTAACAATCGAAACGTCTTGAACTAACGTGACTTGGAATCTCTCCAATTTTTATTTTTTATTTTTATTTTCCTTATTCATTCCTTTATTTTTATTTATTCAATTGTTCTATTTTTACTTGTATTTTATTTCACTATTATTTCATTTCAGGTTTATTTTGCTTAATATAATTGTTATTTTCAGCTATTCATTTTTAATTCTTCTCTTTTAGTTGTTTCAGGGATTTCGTATCATTTTATATAGTAGACAATGAAAGTCCGAACTAGTGAAATTCGAACTCCCAAATGTTACATCAATGTGCAAACAAACCCTCAAGAGTCAAGTTATTACTTCATAATAAATAAAGGTATGCATTTTCATTTGTCAAGTAATACATTGAGTTCAAATTCAAATTAAAAAAAGACATGTACAAACACTAGAATAAGTTATGATCATTAAAAGAAATAATAAACGACTATTCAGAAGTTTAATGAACAATCTCTTGATGAAGTCGTCTGATTGCCATTTTTTTGAATTTTAAATATGACAAATGAAAAAGATTAAGTTCTGAAAAGTATGTATTGAAATTTTTTGAAGCCTACAACTTATTGCCATCAAGCCATAGTTAGTCTTGTGGAATCGCAACCCAAATGAAAAAATGTGATTGCTTCTTAAGGATCTTGAGTTAACAGAAAGGCAAAGGTCATCTAAAATAGCTGTACAACTGTAGTGGGAGTTTATTATTTTATGAAGGAATAGAACCATTGCAAGTTTACGTCTGTCTTCAAGAGATAATAAATCTAATACAGACAGCCTTATTTTGTATAAAGATGAAGAAGTATAGAAGGCCTCAACCTTTCAATCCCAAGCCGCATTGTTGTTTTTCTGTCTTTCAAGTGCAGAATTGGCGATTATTAGACTGACTATCAGAAAATGCATTTGTTCTATTAGAAAACTTGGCATTGCAGAATGTTTTGAATTTAATGCAACCAATAGGTCTGGTGACCTTTTGTGAATTTGGAACATTATTAGATAATGAGTTATATTAGAGTTATGACTGTATGTAAAGTTTGCGGAGGAGCCAATCATCACACAAACCGATATTTTGCCAAGAGTACCTATACGTACAAAAACACATATTTCGGTGCATATGACATGCTCCAGATTCCGATGAAAACAGCTTACCCCTGCCTCTCGTGTAGACCTACGACTTTGAAGTTACGTTTGGTAGATACCCGACGGAAACATTTTTTGAATCTTCCGCTTTATTGATTCGAACGGAACATGATTCGAATTTCATAATTTTGATGACATCAATGTCATATCTTGTCCAGAAAATACCCGCATTGTCCTGTTACCAGAAAAAGAAATAAGTACACCTCCAGAAATTCGTTTTTGTTGTTCCAAAGTTAATCTAGTTTTTTAATTCATTGTTAAACTGATTCGGATTTTCACTGCATGGACAATAATATGTCAGTAATGGTATTTCTCTCCATTCTTATTACACTCGTCTTCCTCTTTAGCAGATTTGTTTAGCGTTAGCTACAGATGGCTTCGAAATATATGTTGATGCAGTTTACACCCAACAGTGGGACTGTTGGATATAAACTAATGTAGTTGTCATGCAAATAATTACGCTTTTTGACATGATTTCATCAAACTGATATTCATTATTTTCACCATTAGATGTGTAAATAACATTAAACCGAAATAACTATGACCAAATTCACAACAAAACATCATAATATTCATTGATTTATCTCAATAATCTTATTAAGAATTCGAATTCATCATTCAGTATGCCGTCCTTCTCGTTCTATACAAATTATAGTCATTTCATTCACATACTCCGTGGAATGTTTGATAAATAGGGGATTTATGTTAGCACAACATTTCCTTCCGAATGGTATTCAATCGTCTGTGTTTATTCACTTTTTGTTTGTGATATGGTCCAATTATTTGGTTATATTATAACCCACACCACACATTTGTCTTGAATGAATATTGGTCACGGCATTCTATTACAAAATTTGGATAATTGTTGGACCACCGGCGACAATTTTGGAAACTGTTCCGTTTAACGTGAAAGTTGCCTCGTTTGACAATAAAAGCCTGTAGGGGAATGTGATATCACTTTCTCTTTCACCTAGGAACCATAATGAAAATCCTATTCAAATATCTTCTTGAAGAGAGCGTATGAACTTTGGCTTATAGAACCACTAAAACTCCAAATATTTGTTTCACGTTTTCAACAACGCTCAAACAAACATTGAGTTGTTCTTCTCCATTATACTTTATTCGTATTGGATCATGTGGTTTTTTGAAACGATTGTCCACAGAGCCAGTTTCTTTTAATGTTTTCAATATCCTTCTCACGGTATTAAAGTGAATATTTCTTCCTGGATGCCGGTGATCGAAAATACAAGCAACATCTCGATACGGCACATTCCCACATGAAAGAACGATTTCCACTCTGTCTTGTGTGGATAATGTAGTAGGTATCGTGTCAATTACCGTATACACCGTGCTGTCGCGAAAATATGCCTTGACAGTTTTTGTAAAAAGTGAGGCTAACAACAGAGTGAGTAGTTTAAGATATAATCTATGGTATGATTGTACTTTTGATAGAAGCGGGTCTTTTTCTGAGTCCTGAAATAAAAGTTGTTTAGAGCCCAGTTGTTTAATTGCACGTTATTACAATATTTGGCGACGAGAAAAACATAATATTTACAACCGGAAAAACAGTATACCAGTTGCTGTCGACAGGACAGCAACCGATAATTAATGTTATTAATGCTGGAAATGTGTCTGCTTCTTTGAGCATTTTTAAACAAGGAGATGACTTTGAAGTTTTTGAGGAGAGGCTTGAGCAATATATCGCAGCTAATATGGTGAGGCAGAGAGACAAGTTAATGTTCTGCTAAGATTTTTAAGCGAAGACATGTATAAAATTTTGAGAGACTTATGCAGCCCACTGAAACCTAGTCAAAAAACATTTGACGAGCTTATGAACCAACTGAGGGATCATTTCAAGCCAAGACTCTCAATTTACCGGAAGAGAATTGCTTTTGATGCTTTAAGACAAAGTCAGGAGTCAGTGAATGACTGGTACGTCAAAGTCAAGAACACTGCAACTCAATGTGATTTTGGACATCAGTTAATGTATCGAGTACAGGAAAAATTCATCTGTGGTATGAGACCTGGACCAATATTGGATAGAATTTGTGAGGAGAAACCATCGAGAAGTTTCAAAGAGCTTTTAGAGACCGCATTAGACAAAGAGGCAGACTTGAAAGAACAAAACAAAAGCAATAATATTGAAGTGAATAAGGTACAGAAATTCAGAAGTAATGAGACTGGTTCGGCAACTGTTAGTAAAAGTCAAAATAAGAGGCGGAGAAGAAGCACAGTGTACTAGTGAGGTAGTAGAATTGAGATGTAATTTTTGTAATAAAACGAATCATAACTTCTAGATATGTAAGTACAGGAAGTTTACTTGTAGAAATTGTGCTAAAAAAGGACATATATTGGCAGCATGCAAAGAGAAGAAAATAGAGAATAGTCATTTTGTTGAGAAGGAAGACGATTTGCAGCCTCTTTATAATGTCTCTATTTTGTCAAATTTTGAAAATGTTAACTTTGTTGAGCCAATATCTGTACCTGGTTTGCTAGACAAAGTGTCAACTCACATTGAGTTAGATACTGGTTCTGAAATTAGCTGTGTACCATTGAAATTTTACCAAGAAAATTCAAGACATTTGCCATTAGATACCACAAATGTACGCTTAAAAACTTATTCAGGGGAAATTGTTATTTCGGAGGGTAAAGTTCCACTTTTTGCTAATATCCAGAAAGTCAAGAAACTTTGTGAATTAACAGTTGTTGAAAATGCTACAAAAATTTTGTTAGGCCGAGATGTTATTAAAAAATTGATAATTGATATCCGAGTATGTGCTAATTACAAAATTACCGTCAATAAATTCTTGAAAGATTTTAATCACCCATTTCCACGAATTGAGGATATTTTTTTGCCTTACAGGGTGGTCAAAAGTTTACGAAGCTTAATTTTAAAAATGCGTACAATCAACTAGTTTTAGGTGAGCAAACAAGTGAAGTACTGGCCTGGAGTTTACCGGTGACGTAGTTGTCACCGGTAAGGATGAATTAGTGCATTTGCAGAATTTAGAAGAAGTTTTGAGAAGGTTAGACAGGGCCGGATTCAAGTTGAATGATAAAAAGTGCGAATTTTTCAAAGAGAATGTTTTTTATTTAGGCCATAAAATTTCAAAATTAGGATTGCAAAAGGACCAAGAAAAAGTCAGAGCTATTGTTAGCTCTCCTAGATCAAAGAATATATCTGAAATTCGAGCTTGGTGTGGAGTGATCAACTATTACTCACGGTTCTGTAAGAATCTTCAAGTGAAGCTTGAACCTTTGTATGATTTAGTGGTTAAAGGTAAAGAATTCAAGTGGACGCAAAAATGTGAGGGTGCTTTTAATTTTGCAAAGCAGGAATTAGCTTCAGATAGAATTTTGGTTCATTATGATCCAAGTGAGCCAATTCGTTTACAGTGTGATGCGAGTGAGTATGGATTGGGCGCTGTGTTATTGCATGAAATGTCTGGTGGTTCAGAAAGACTGATTTGTTATATTTCTCGTGTTTTAACAAAAGCTGAGAAAAACTCTTCTATGATTATGAAGGAGGCATTAGCGGTTTACTGGTCAGTTAAGAAATCATACCAACATTTAGCTGGACAAAAATTTGAAATTTTAAACGATCATAAGCCCTTACAAACCTTGTTCGGGGAATATAAAAGCTTACCAAAAATGGCATCTGGCCGTGTCCACAGATGGTCATTATTTCTAGCTAGTTTTAATTATACTTTCCGTTTTATAAAAGGGGCTGATAATATAAAAGCGGATGCTTTGTCACGTTTGCCATTGCCCGATTGTGAGTGTGAGAATAGTGAGCCTGAAGAGGATTATTTGAGTATGGTAGAAAGTTTATTGCCAATTGATTCTATAAAATTCGATCAGAAACGAGAAAAGATACACTGTTGGGTGCACTTTCTAATTATATTAGGTATGTTTTTCCTGATAACGTTGGAAATGACCTATTAAAACCTTTCTCAGTTGGAAAAAATGAATTATCAGTAGACCAAGGTATCATAATGTGGGGCTACAGGGCAGTAATTCCTGTTAGTCTTCGAGCACAACTGCTTGATGAACTTCATAGTAATCATGAGGGAATATCAAAAATGAAAACTAATGCACGGTCATATTTTTGGTGGCCATCTTTAGACTCTGATATTGAACAAAAAGTTAATAACTGTAAGATCTGTTGTCAAGTTCGTCCAGATCCACCTAAAGCAAGACTTATTAAGAATCAAATGTTAAATTATTTTTATGAGAAAAACCATTCTGATTTCTTGGGACCTATTCGAGGTAAAATGCTTTTAGTCATTGTTGACACTTTCTCGAAATGGCCTGAAGTTTTTATAATGGATGATACTGACTCTGAGTCAACTATTACCCGATTTAGAGAATGTTTTTCAAGATATGGAGTACCGAAAATTGTTGAAACCGATAATGGACCGCAATATACATCAGAAAATTTTTGTAATTTCCTATCGCGAAATGGTGTGAAATTTGTTTCACCACCGCCTGTTCATCCAGCACCCTGTGGGTTTGCGGAAAATTCGGTTAAATCTGTGAAAATGAATTAAGAAAAGCATTATTAGATCCTGAAAATCAAAATTGTTCATTGGAAACGTTACTGGAAACGTTACTTTTCTCATACAGAAATTATATTCACTCATCTACCGGAATGACACCAACAAGTATGATTTTCAAAAATAAAATTCATGCAAGACTAGATCTATTATTGCCTAAGGATATTCGAAGTTCAAAAAGTGCAGAGAAGCAAATTGAAAACTTCAAAGCAAAGCGCGAAGAAAGTTTTGAGGAGGGGGATAGAGATTATAGAAACCCTAATAGAAAAATTTGGGTAGAATGTGTTATAGATGAAGTTTTAAATAATAGGATTTATTTTTGTAAACTTATCCATGAAGGTTTAATTTGGAAAATACATCTTAACCAGATTAGACGCAATTTATCGAATAATGAAGATTCTGATTTCGCGTTTGATAGAAATTTAGATAGTCAGTTACCAGTTTCTACTGGAGAACTGATTTGTAAAAATATAAACCCGAATTTATGTGATAATGACTTGAATTTGCTTTCAACTGTGAATGAAAAATTGGATTCACCTCTAAAAAATGAATTAGTTGAGGATAAGGCTAGAGGTAGGAAGAGTCTAGACAATAGTACTTGTGATAGTCTCTTGAAAATTGAATCACCAGTGTCTAAGACACTTTCACCAACTCCTATAATTGAGAATGATAAAGTAAATGTTAATGAGAGACCCGAACGCACTATAAAACCAGTGGTACGACTTAATTTATATGGGAAGGTACTGTTGTATCGTGTCAACTACCGTATACACCGTGTTGTCGCGAAAATATGCCTTGACAGTTTTTGTAAAAAGTGAGGTTAACAACAGAGTGAGTAGTTTAAGATATAATCTATGGTATGACTGTACTTTTGATAGAAGCGGGTCTTTTTCTGAGTTCTGGCAGTTATTGGCAATAATTTGCCAATAACTACAACTGAAAATTTGTTTGAAAAACCTCCTGTAGTATCATGTTCCATGGGTTTTGAATTCAGTTGTTATTCATGTTCATATAGTGACCATACTTGTTTACAATTTCAGGTTTTCATCTGACAATTCTAATGTTATGTTATGTTGATTATGACAATAAATAAACACATCGACTATCAGTATGAAAAGTGATTATTGCAATCAACTCAACCATACCACACTTCATGGCGACGAGGATAAACCAGTGAGACTTTGAACGACAGATGAACATATCAAACAGTACAACAAAAACATTCAACACAAGCAGCCAACAAGCTGAACCAACCAGATAATTTAAACTGTGTCATTCAAGTTTAAGGGGACAATGTCAACTGATACAGAATACTAGAGATATTTCCAATTTGAAAGATTTTCTCCAAAAAAAGAGGGCTGGGGGTGTTACATACAATGTTTCAAAATGGAATTACAACTTCATGGTCTGGACACAAACGATGAGCCTACTAATAAGTGAAACGAAGTAGAACCTGAACATTTTAAGACTCTGGTTGATCATTTTAAGCCAAATGAGGTGACAACAAAATCTTTTGACGATATCGTGAACGTACTAAACAAATATCATGGTAAGACAAAATATGTTTTGTCTGAAAGGGTAGCATTTGCAGTCCGTTATCAAAAGGATCACTAGAAAAATCAGACTTCTTTCGTTCTTTTGTGTTCTGAATAAAAGGTAACTCTGTTGATAGTCAAAAATTATGTCTGAATTGCTGTAGTATACCGATCAATTCCAAAAGTAATGTTGGGAAGAAGTACATACTAGAGTAATCAAGATAATGAGTAAATACGTGGCTGTTCTAAAAAAATAAGATGAGTTCAAATTTCGTGGGCTACATACATTTGATTAGCGATTTTTTTATTTATATATATATATATGTTGGTATAATCATCTTTAATATATTTTCAAAGTTTCAGCTGTTAAGCATGTTTAGTTTGTTGGTGAGAGACATAAAAGTTGGAAGTTTTCGGCGATTTCCTGCTATCGAAAAAATGGATTGAAGAATTTGCATCAAATGTTATGTAGAAAATGGAATTGAGTACTCAAAATGTTGACAGTGGCATAAGGTGATTGTACTCTGAGTCAAAAAAGTGCACATCAACAACCGATTCATAGTGATACATTCACTATATCGAATGAAAAGTTTACGACAATTATCGATTCCTTTTCTCGATATGGCCACGCATACCCCTTAAAAGCCCTTACCGGTGTCCTAGTTTTCGAGAACCTTCTCAATGTCATTTCCCATCACGGATTACTGTTAAAAATCACCACTAACTCTAGTACCGAGCTCAAAAATAAAGAACTAGAAATTTCATTAATTCGGACTTCCATCGTCTGATATACAAAATAATTTGAAATTTCTGAAAGAACTAATAAAAAAGAATACCTGAAAATAACAATTATATATGCTGTTGTCCTTATGCCTTACGTTACTGAGCGGTTCACCCTCCCATAAGAAGGTATCACTTCAAAAATGGCGATACCTGAAATCTGTTTTCAGGAATCTGTAGGTACTTTCTAATTCAATATATTCAATGAAGTGGAATTAACTTACTACCTGGTCCATAGTACTGCCATACATTAATTTAGAAATACTCAAAATTTCTCAGAATCCATTCATTGTATGAGTAATTAGATAAACCAATTTCTAAAAATAGGTATGTCATAATGACCAATCATATTCATTTAGATTTCATATGAATAGAAGGTAATTTCAGAGTGAGATCAGTTCTGATTGAAAATTGTAATCGTTGTACTGGTGTATATATTTAGTATATGCAGATAAGATTTCGTTTTCATAGACTTTGACAATGAATATCAGTAAACACGAAATGACAATCGAGAAAACCTATGAATATATTTTTGATGAAGTCATTCCCAAATCGAATTTAGTAAACGTTGAACAAGAAGTTGAAGCTTTCAGTAAGTCTGATAAAGGTTTTAATACCTACCCGTACTCTATGGATTACCAAGATAGTATGGACAACATTGATGACCGGATGAAAATTGAACGTGATGTTGGAATCGACCTTAACTACAGTGATATCAAAACGGAGATCATGAATGAGGATAAAGTGACCGACGATATTCGAGATGATATGACTGAAGATGTTGAGTTGGTACAAGTTACTGATCCGTACACTATGGATCACCTCGATGATAAGGAGAACCTTGGTGAACAGATAAAAATGGAATGTGGTGATGAAGTCGACATTTTCTACGAAGACATCAAAAAGGAAGTTGTACATGAGGATGACGTGACCGACGATATTCACGATGACGACATGACTCAGGATGTCAAGTTGCTGCATTGTGCTGTCTTGAAAGTTCAGGAACGAAGACATACTGAAGAAAGTTCGTTTCGATGCAATATATGTTTGAAATCTTTCACTCAAAATAGTAATTTGAAGGTTCACGAACGAAGTCATATAAAAGAAAAATCATTTCAATGCACAATATGATTAAAATATTTCTCTAAAAGAGATCATTTGAGAGTTCACGAACGAAGTCATACTGGAGAAAAACCCTTTCAGTGTACAATTTGTTTGAAATTCTTCAGTCAAAAAGGTAATTTGAAGGTTCACGAACGAATTCATAAAGGAGAAAAACCATTTCAATGCACGATATGCTCAAAATCTTTCACTGAAAAATATCATTTGAAAGAACACGAACGAATTCATACTGGGGAAAAACCGTTTCAGTGTAAAACTTGTTTAAAATTCTTTCGTCAAAATAGGAATTTGAAGGTTCACGAACGAAGTCACACAGGAGAAAAACCATTTCAATGCACATTATGCTCAAAATCTTTCGCTGAAAGAAAATCTTTGAGAAATCACGAACGAATTCATACTGGAGAGAAACCATTTCAATGCATGATATGCACAAAATCTTTCACTGAAAGAAAATCTTTGAGAGATCACGAACGAATTCATACTGGAGAGAAACCGTTTCANGTACAGAATTTTAAAATGTTTATTTTTGTGGGCATTTGGCTTTGTAGTATGAAATACCGTCGAATAGTTTCATCAGTGGATTTTGGGGAATGAAAAGTGAATGACGTTTTGTTTGAATTTTCCTTTTTTTTTTTTGGAAGAGTCCAAATTTTTTTGTATAAAGGTGAAGAACTAGCTGGCCACACCCTTTCTTTCTTTCATTTTGACTATTCTATGTGCCGATTTCAATTAGATGCTAACTGCACTTTAAATCAGGTACTTTTAATTTGAATTGAGTTACTAGAAAATCAAGTACCTTAGTATAATCATAAAGTTTTCATGTACCAACTTAACGTAGTGATTTATTATTGTACTCTTACAAGTGAAAGTGTATAAATAAGTATTAAAAAATAAAATTATCATTATTGTTGGTTCAGCTTGGGGGAGGGGGCCCATCTGATGAATTTGCCACGGGTCTCGAACGGTATATTTACACCACTGATTCGATTACTGGCATATTAACGTCCATACATCGAAAATCCAAATCAGTTCAACAATGACATGAAAAAACTAGATGAGCTTCCCAACAACAAAAAAGAATTTCTTAAAGTGCGGGTATTTTCTGGGCAAAAAATGACATTGAAGTCTCGTATTCATCAAAATTATGAAATTTAAATCATGTTTCGTTTGAATCGATAAAAAGGAAGATTCGAACAATAAAAAACTTTGAAAAACTGCGAACTATTTTTTATAACAGATTGTTTTGCAACCTACACTTTTTTATCATTTGATGGTTCTCAAAATCCATATAGTTTTCGATAAGCATTGATCTTTAACTATTCCCAGGTACCTAATGTTATTTCCCCATTCATTACTATACTAAAACAGTTATTCAATTTCATGTGTTAAAAGCTTTTCGGTATTATTTTCATGATAATAAGTGAATTAACTATGGAAACGTTTCACATTCTTCAACAAAAAATAGATACCCACAATTTTTAATCATAGAGAGGTTGGAGAGTGGAATCTGATGACGAATAGGAAAAGAAATGAACCACAAGTACTGAAAGAAGCTCAATTAAAGATTTTGCGAATACGATTTCAAAAACCAATGATTGGACCAGTATTTTGAACATAAAATGAAGTAATTATCAATCATCTTATAAGTGATGACATCATCCCTTACTAGAACACCACTCAATGGGATCGCCAGAAAAATCAGACTTCTTTCGTTTGTTTCGTGTTATGAATAAAATATAATTATAGTGGGAAAGAAAGTTTTTGGCTTTCTACTACTCCATCTTGATAGAAAAAAAAGAAGGATTAGGGAGTCTTCCAAAGAAAGGAAGGAAGTAGCTCTATACATGGATGTGTAGATGATGCAAAGAAGTAACTTTCAGACACAAACTGAAAGAAAGTCCTCCTGAAACAGCTACTTTCATATAAACATTGAATTATACGAAAGAAAAAATTCTTTCGAAACAAATACTTCTATATGAACACTGAATTATACAGAAGATACTTTTTTCTACTCAGTTTGTATTTCAAACATTCATTGTGGAATAAAAATCAGATATCATTCACATGAGTTCTACTTTAAATGAATGGTAACAAATTGCACTTACATAGAACACTGCCATCCTCACTGGTATACACCGATGTTTCGCCTTAAGACACTTGCCCTAAGGCTCTTCAGTACCAAATTGGATAACATTATAGAAAATACACACACTTCATTCATGATTTACGATTTTTCAATGTCACGGAAAAATTAATCACTCCTAAAAAATATAACCCCTTCAATTCATAATTATAGTGATAGTCTGAAATGGTGTCTAAATCACTGTAGTATACCGATCAATTCCAGAAGTAATGTTGAAAAGGAGTACATACTAGAGTAATTAAGATAATGAGTAAATACATGGCTATTCAAAAAATAAGGTGAGTGTTCAAATTTCCTTGGCTACATACATTCGATTAGCAATTTTTTCATTCATTTATGTTGGTTCACTCATCTTCAATGTTGAAAGTTTCAGCTGTTAAGCATGTTCAGTTTGTTGGTGAGAGACATAAAAGTTGGAAGTTTTCGAAGATTTCTAAAAAAATCGAAAAAATGGATCAAAGAATTTGCATAAAATTTTGCGTAGAAAATAGAATTGAATACTCAAAAACACTAGAAATGTTGACAGTGGCATAAGGTGATTGTACTCTGAGTCAGAAAAGTGTTTACGAGTAGTACACGCTTCTCACAGAATGTCCAGAAGATGTGAATGACGACGATCACCCTGGACGCCCCAGCTCATCAACAACCGATGAAAATATTGAGAAAGTGAAGAAAATTGTTATGGAGAATCATCGCATCACTATTAGAGAAGTTCATCATGTCAACATGTCAGTTGACTCATGCCATGCAGTTTTCCCGGAAATTTTGAGAAAGAAGCGTGTGGCATCAAATATCTTTCCAAAAGTTACTGAATTTTTACCAAAAAAACCATCGCATGAGCATCGCTCAGGAATTGTTGAATGACGTCAATGGCTATCCAGATTTGCTTTAAAGGATCATAACTGGTGACGAATCATGAGTACATGGTTATGACATCGAAACCAAAGTCCAATAGTCCCAATGGAAGAGCCTTGGAGAGTCAAGACCAAAACAAGCACGCCAAGTTCGATCAAATGTCAAGGTTTTGCTCACCGTTTCGTTCGATTACCAGCACCAGGAGTTGTTGCCACATGCTCGTACTGTCAATAAGGAGTAATAATTCGAAGTTATGCGCCGCTTGAGAAAAGCAATACGAAGAAAACGTCTGGTACTGAACAAAAACAATCCATGGCATCACGATAATACACCTGCTTACTCGTTATTACCTGTTCGTAACTTTTTCGTCCAAAAACAACACTGTAATCATGCCTCAGCCAGCGTATTCAGCAGATTTGAACCCATGTGCCTTTTTCCTGTTCCCAAGAATAAAGGGGCCCATGGAAGGATGGCATTTTGCGACGATTGAGGAGATTTAACTAAATCGCTGGGAGAGCTCAAGGACATACCAAAAAGTGCATATCAGAACTGTTTCGAGGATTGGGGAGAACGCTAGCGTAAGGAGGATTACGTTGAAGGGGACAAAATAGAAACTGATGGATAAATAAATATTTCATGAGAAAAACGATAATTCACCTTAGTTTTGAACAAATCTAAAAAAATGAACTTTAAATGTTTAAAGTTCATTTCTTTAGATTTGTTTACTGCCAGTCTACAAGCATAGCCCATTGACTAATAAGAAAGTTTTTCTTCCTCATTCAGAGGAATCGGGCAAATTACGGATATGCAGTTGGTTAGTACCTCGTCCACTAGATGGAGTGACATTTTGTTGTTCGCTCCAACTTAGGAAGAGGAATGAACTAATCCGAAAGAATTCCGATTTTCAATTATGGAATATTATCGACTTTAGGTCGATGATGGCCACTATCTTCCACTGTTTACAAGTGGTCTGCAAGTGTTCCCGTTCCAAAATTGAAGGTCGACTCTTTCAGTTGTATTGCCAATTGGATATGCAGAAAATTTTCTGTGAATATTTCTGCACTGACGCCTGTCTGATATAATCCAACGCCCTTCGTGGTATTAGCCAGGAGAGCAGTTGTTTTCTGATAGGCGTCAGTCTATCCAACCTACTGTGTAGGTATATTCGAGACTGGCATGAACGTTTAAAGTTCATTTCTTTATTTAGATTTGTTTACTGTCAGTCTTCAAGCAGTTCTCTCACGAACTAAAACGGTGCCACCTAATCTACTTTCACTAAAAAAAGACAAAATCTAATAACTTCTTTTCATTTCGGGAGTATATTTCTTCCAGTTATACACTGACAGAAATTTGGTAACATGAAGCTATTGAAACAATGGATACTATTGGAATATTCTTTGTACATTCAACCAAAATCTATCACTGCGTACAGCCATCTTAATTTTTTGTATTATGGTGTGCTTTTGTCTTTCTCGTGAATTTCACTTTTCGTTTTCGACTGATTATTGGTAGGATCATTTGAATTAAATCAAAATACCTGTGGAAGCAAGAAATCATGAATATGGAAAATACTGCGTTAGATGATAGTAACTTGCCATTTCCGTAGTAGCTTGCCATTCAATATTTATTGAATGAACTGTTTGTGGAGTGAAATATATCCAATCTGCTTAACTTTTTCGAGCTGGTCGATATGCATCACATTATAACATATAAAAAACAAACATTTGAACGAAAGTCAATTGCATAATGATGTTACATACTCGTATTCATTGCTGACTAAGAGACAGTATTTTGTTTTCCGTCATTTCGATTTCAGAACGATCGTTTTTCTCTCTGAATGAAAAATTTTATCTGTCATAAATTTATTAAGTAAGTCACCTAATAAACGTTTTACTGAAATAATTCAATCTATCGGAGTTGGAGGGCTCCTGCAATACCAGCCGCTATCTACGTCCAGCTTCAGGTTCATTTTCAAATTATAATCACATCTACGTTGAAAATTCATGAATTATGTACTGAATCAAAAATAAACCGAAACAATATTATTATATTATACAGTGCATTTCTTTAATGTCCCCTCCCCATTTTATTTTTTAAAGGGGTCAACTCAAAAATTGAAATTTAGGATAATGGAATTAATGCATGAATACTTTATTTTGAAGTAAAATTGACAGATGAAACTTTCAAGATGACAACTGGGCGCCATCTGAAAATAAAAATTAAATAGAAAGGGGGGGTCTTATGAAACATCTTTTTAAAGCTCCTGACAAATGCTTCACAACCCTAGAACTTAATGTCAATGTCTCCAACTACTACAAAATGGCGGAACTTTCAATAATTGCCTGAATACATTGACATTTAACTACATAATACGAGGCCATTTGCTTTAAATGGCCCCTTGAAAAAAGTCCAAAGGTTTCAAATCCGGCGAGGGGGCTGGCCATTCTGTAGGACCTCGACGGCCAATCCAATGACCGGGAAAAGTAGTATCCAAATAGTTTCTTACTTGTCTGGAGTAATGTGGTGGTGCTCCATCTTTTTGGAATACAATATCCATATCAAATTCATTAGGATTCGCTTCGACGATTTCAGTGATGAGAGGGTCGATCGTAGTTTCCAGCATATTCAAATACAGTTCCTCTGTTAAATTTTGATCAATAAATAGAGGTCCTACAATATGGTTTCCCTATATTCCTGCCCAAACGTTAATTTTTTTCTTAATATTGGGTATGTGTTTCCCGGAAAACTTGAGGGTTGGCGTCAGTCCAATAACGGCAATTTCGTTTATGAACAATGCCGTTTACAAAAAATGTTCATTCGTCACTAAAATAAATATTTTGGAGATAGGTAGGATAGTATGATTTCCGTCATGATTTCGCAGATTTCTGTTCTTCGATCAGGGCCATCTTCAGTTAATTGGTGTACCATTTTAATTTTGTGTGGATGATAAGTATTCCACTTCAAAAGTCTCCACACAGTAGAAGGAGTCACCTCACGAACATTCGCGACGGAATAAGTAGACTGTTCAGGATTTACTACCATCTCACCAATTATTTGCACTTGCTGTTCTTCCGGAATGAACGGATGACCTGGGGGCTTTTTGTTATGTACACCACCGGTAGTTGTGAATTTGGATACAAGTTCCGTCAAATATTTTCTACAGATAAGATGATTCGGAAAACGTTCATTGAAAATCCTTTCGGTCTCGTGAAAGTTACGTGTCGCACCGTAAATAAAAATCGCTTCAATTTTTTCTTCCAATGGACGAGAATTGACCATTTTAGAGATTGTTGACGTGGTACCTTTCTACAAGTAAAACTGAAAACTAAATGAGAATATTCTAACTGAACAATGATGTTCATTGTCGTACTGACATTTTTTGTCATTTTTATAAACCAAAAATAACTTAACAAACCTTATCGGGTTGTTGGAATTACCATATGGCAGATAAAAAGGAATATTTCCAGAAATATTAATATGCTTTTCTTTATAAAATGATTAATTTCCATCATTTTGTAGTAGGTGAAGATATTGACTTCATATTTTAGGGTTGTAAAGTATTCGTCAGGGGAACTTCAAAATGATGTTTCACAATAATACAGATACCCCGCCTTTCCATTTAATTTTTTTCCCAGATGGTGCCCAGTGGAAATCTTGAAAGTTTTATCGGTCAGTTTCACTTCAAAATAAAGTATTTATGCATTTATTTCATTATCCCAAATTTCAATTTTTTGAGTTGACCCCTTCAAAAAATAAAAGGGGGGGACATAAAAGAAATGCACTGTATATGTAACCGAGTTTGCGAATCCTCATTTTCAATTATACTTATAAGAATTTGAAACCCTAACTTGAAATAGGAACACTCAATACACAACATCACAACACGTTTTGGACGTGAAAGAGTCAATAGAGACAAAAACGAGAATAGTTGTGCAAGGTCTTTGAAACTAGTGAATTTCTCATGAAATCATTGCTAAATTGAAATTACAATGTTGCAAACCAATCACAGCTAAATTTCATTTATAGTTGATATAATAATGAATTGAATATACAATGAAAATGTCGCAGAAACTAAATTTCGAGAAACATTTTTCTTCTCTCACTGACCTGTTTTCATTTAGAATAACAAAAATATACTCACTTCGTCCCTCTGTAATAGTTGATAAGACGAGAATAAAGGCCAAAGTAGCTACAAAATGAAACATTGTAGACATAATGCTGCCAGAAAGTGACTTCTGTACGGGTGCTGCACTGAATATTTGGTCCAATATTTACCCTCTTTATATATAGGGCTGGTGTATTTCTATTGAAGTGTTTTCAGAAGATATCGTACTTTAATTTCATGAATGTTTATATTAGCTCTCGAAAACAGCTGGCAATACCCAGAATTATTGCTTTTGGGATTATTAACACAAGTATACCTACTACTTGAAATGATAATGTTTCACCATGTTCGTGATTGATTGTTCTGACTAAACAAATATTTACTAAAACTAATTAATACAGTTTATTGTATGATTTTCACTTTAAAGGGTTTTACGAAAACCGCAACACGTATTTCGCTATACAATAGCTTCCTCAAGCGTAAATTTACTTCTAAATTATAACTATTTTATACTTTAACATATTACTTACTTGTATGCATACTTTCTTATAAATGATTCTACCTGAAAAGGTTAATTCAAAATGTTATATAAAACATATAAAATAGTTGTAATTTAGAAGTAACTTTCAGTTTACGCTTAAGGAAGCTATTGTATAGCTAAACACGTGTCGCGGTTTTTGTAAAACTCTTTATATTGAAAATCGTATAATAAACTGTATTTATTAGTCTCAATATGGATTTACTAGGAAAAATGTTAGGGGTTCGGATTTACATTTCCTGAAAAGGGATAGTAACAGATTTTCAATCTAAGAGAAGATAAATAATTGGAGAATTGGTAATGCCAGGACCGAAATATTCGGATGAATTTTTTGGAAAAATAAAAATGAAGTTGATAATAAGCTAACTAAGAAAATAAATTATTGTGACCTCAAATGAAAATGAATTCATAATATAGGTGAGAAAAAAGTTATAAATAAGAAATATAATGTCAAAATATACTAAAAAAGTGACAGCCAAATAAAATGAAGGGAAATAATGGTGAAATAAAGAAAAAAAAAGGTGTCCAAACTAAGCTCATTCACAAATATGTCTAAAAATCCCTCCACCCTTTCTTGGGCAAAGGAAATTCCAATTAGAAACATTACTTACTATATTTACAGGATATTCCAAGATCACAGTGATATCCATCAAATATTTTCAATGAATATAAATTCACTTTTCATGAAACTAAAAGCAGAAAACACAATTCAAAAGCTTCTACTGCCAACTAACTTTGAAGCTTTGTATTTATGTTAAACTGTATATTTTTCAATAACGCCCATTGTGAACACCCTGCATCTTACGAACGAAAACCTATGAAAAAATCCAAAATTTTCCAATGAAGGAGAAGTTCGAAGAGTCACTGACTAATTCCTTCTTTGTCATCCAGCTTCCCATCAATATATAGTCTGAGGATCATATTCTGTTCCTTTAATGTTGTTCCTTTAATGTTATTCCATTACGAAAAAGGGAATAGTCTGCGATCTTCGTCAATTGTTTTTGAAAAATTTTAGTAAATCTACCCTGAAATGATTCTGATTGAACAAAAATATTTTCGAATAACTTTCGGATAGGTTAGGTTAGGTCTAAAGTAAGTGGGTCCATTCAAGCCTCCACCCCACCCGCAAGGGTTTATTGTGGCTCACACCTATTCACACTCGACAAAATAAACCCAGCTTCTTTACGAAGCCGATTAGTTTGTATGGTGAGTTGTCTTTCAGGTCAGATGGTAAGAGTACGGCTCTGTCGAACTCTAAAAACCTTTCGGATAATCGAATGGTATTATTAGCATTGAAAAGAAACTTATCAACTTCGATATTTTTCCAGTTTTTTAAGTGAGTCACCTGTGAATGTGAACAATCCCATTCATCTCACTCGTTGGAATTGACTGAAATCACAAGTGACTTTCGCTTTCCTCGGAAGCTGAAGTCGGAAACTGAGGGGTTCATCATGGCTTGCCAGAATGGTGTCTTCAACACCTCAGTCTACCGCAGTCTCGTGATGGGTATAGAGAGTCCTGATATAAGGTTCAGGGCCTGCCGCGAGGCGTCCGAGACCCTAATGCACTTGCTGTCAGCATCTCCAGAATACGCGGTCTCGGCCTATATCCATCGACATAATGTGGCCCTAAGATTGCTATATTACCATCTACGGCACTCTTAGGGTATTGAAGAGAGACCAGTATTACCCTACGCTCCGGGGGATATTGAATCCGTTGTGGGGAACGAGAAGTGCCTAATTTTTTAGAATTATTCGTTCCCCACCTTCAAGCTCATACAAACTAATGAGCCTGGTGTAGTCCTTCTCGACCACCAGAGCAAGACGATATTTTTCGTGACGTTTTCAGCTCCTGAAGGACGAATAGACGAATATTGACCACATATTGTCCGAAAAGATAAGGAAAAAAGGATAAAATAACGAGATTTTTTTCTCAGAACTCCGAAAACTCTATCCAGACCACTCTGTCAAGATGATTGTTCTGATTATTGGAGTCCTTGATGGAATGATGCCCTCTCTACTCTCGAATCTCAAAATCATACCGACTTGCTGCACTAAGGCAGAAACCTTAGCCGGACAGATGCGAAAAACTGTCATTCTTGGCTCACTGCGCTAACTCAGGGCACATGATTCTTAGATCCAATGATCACTTACCCCACGGTGTGGAGCGTGGTCATTAGTTGATAATGCTGGCGCGCCATTCCGAATGTATCGGGGCTGACGAGTGCAAACTTCGTTAAAAAATAATAATAATAATAATGATAATAAATAAGCAGGAATGGCCAGTAACACCTGAGTTGCGCCACCAGTTACCCGAGCAACTAGTACAAAACCGAACCGTCAGCCCGGGCGCACCTGGTTGGAAAAACACTACTTTCCCTCCGGTGCCGGCCGTGGGTTTACATGGCCAACCACCGGGTGGATTCAAAACTCGTTTCCTGGTAGTCTTGTTGGGGTAGGGCCTTTGACGATGACTTATCTACCGATGACAAGCCTGGCAAATAACAACGGACGCTTTGAGTGGACTCAAGAGCTAAGAGATAGCCTATTGATGTGTTGTGAAACACGCCCGGAGCATGTTGTATTTTTTGTCTTGTCTTCAGCGGCAGGGCTATATCACTCCTTCCCAGCAAGCTAACGAAGTGGTAGAAGTGACAGTTCTACCACCCGTTTAGGGCTCTGAAGCAACAAGAACTGGCTTGTTCGGATGCAGAGTTTCAGACAGAATCTGACAGAAGAGGCTGACATCTGGCAAATTAACACCACCATGTTCAGCTACATTCAATCGCTTTCCGAATCGGCCTTGCGGTTCGGAAGATATACTTATAAAATTTTCATGATATTTCAGTATTCCAAAATTTAAGAGGAAAACAATTGACGTTGAATTTAGACGAACGTCCAGTTTCAGAAGATATCATAGACTTCCTTGGTTACGGAAGTAATGAATCAGGCATAACACAAAATTTTTATCAGTTACGATAGTTCTTAGGTTTAATGAGTTATTGTGAAAAAGTAATTAATAAATTTGCACAAGAATCTATTGAAGTAAACTGACAGGATTGTGAAAAATTAGTCTGTGACTATGGCCAGATGAAGATTCAAAAATTGGGAAAGATTTGAAGAATATTTTGATCAATGAACTTGTTTAATTTGTTCAATGAATCCGTATTTATTAATTATTTTTGGATCCAGAGTATTAAACCATGGATTAGACTGATGCAAGTAGAGATAGAATAGACAGAAATCTGGTACAAATTACTGAGAAGGAAGACCAGACAGATTCCATTCTTTCGAGTTAGAGTTGTTGGTAACAGTGTACTGAAATAGTTTTGTCATAATACATTGGATACCGAATTTATTTTTTGTAGTCCGGTCAAATTAGACCAAAAAATGAGAGTAAAGCTACCTAAATTCCCACCGAGCTGAAAATCAGTAAGATTGTTTAAAATATGATCAAAAGTAAAATTTGAAAGTTCACCATCCTTCCCTTGTATGGAAAAAATTTATTCAAGGTCAAAGGTCAAAAAAATTAGTTTTTCGCGATTTTCAGCGAAACGGTAAAAGTGTTATGATTAAAATATTCCAGACAAAAATTGTAGATCATAAAATTATCTACAAAAAATGTAATAACCCTTTTTTTTACGAGTCACCGTTTTTGAGATATAACTATTCAAACAGTTGTAAAAGTTGTAATCGTCATGAAATGCATGAGCACGCCACGTATATGAATAGTCAATTCACTAACCAATGAAGGCAACATTTCCAAGATCATTCAAAATTGGTCAGATTAAAGCAATCAATTTGAAACGAAAACTTCACTTTCCTGTTCTGACTTCAACAAAAGGCATTTATATATTATTATACCAAGCATTTCAAACAAATTGAATCCCTCTAATATAAGCAATTGCTAGAATTTTCATATAAATAATAATATTAATTAGAAAGTTTCTATTAGTACCTATCTTCTATTCGAATTTCAATATTTAATACAAATAA